>JAJAGP010000679.1:0-191666 GCA_025084515.1 Ancistrus triradiatus | reverse complement strand
ATATTTTGTCTCATTTGTTTAACTGGGTTCTCTTTATCTACTTTTAGGACTTGTGTGAAAATCTGATGATGTTTTAGGTCATATTTATGCAGAAACATAGAAAATTCTAAAGGGTTCACAAACTTTAAAGCACCACTGTATATGGCAGACTTTTGCTTGGATTAGGAGGAGGTCAATACAGAAAACAGCAGAAAAACAACATGCAGCCCATGCTGACTTGGCTGATAAAGTGCTCAGCTAATGCAGCACTTTTTTTAAAACAGCCCAGAGTATTTAAAAAAAAGCAAAATGTCTTGTTTTTCTTGTTTTGAAACTGAAGATATGGTTAAGTCTGTGAGGAAGTAATCACTGAAGCTACATGATAAGGACAATGCGCTCGTGTGGTGGCATGGATAAGACACATCAGTAATGCTGTTTGTTTTACCCTGTTCTTTTCCTAAGTTAAAAGTCTCCCAATTAGGGGTGTGAGATACTGAGAAAATATCATCTCGATATGTTCTAGGATTTTGTTGATAACGATAATTAGATGATAGTGGCAGTGCGTATCTTGGGTCTAAACTATTTAAGTTGTTGAAACCCGTCTCTTTCTGCCACCTGAAATTGTTTTTCTCGATGAAATTGGTGACAGCATTTAATACGTCTTGCCATCTGTTGCTTTTCTTGTCATAAGGCACTTTTTTGCAGGAAGATTCCGCTAAGGTTTGCTGAGTGTGTTCTTATGCTGGTATCTTGGCTGGTATAAGCCTGTCATGGACAGCTGACTCACGAAGTTTGTCATAATCTCCATACAGTGGAACCACGGAATTCGAACTTAGTTGATTCCAGAAGGCTGTTCAAACTTCGATTTGTTCGCAGTCGGAATCAAATTTCCCCAACGTAAATAGGATTGATCCATACCTTGTAGCCACTGAGGTGAACACAGTTTTGGTACGTCTCATCACTGGCACAGCGGCACCGAGACTGACATCGCACCCGTAGACTAATATAATATACATATACATAATATAATAACAATAAAATTATATAATATAATATATAGGGATGCACCGATATTGAATTTCTTGGGCCGATACGATAACTGATTTTTAGCACATTATAGTTGCCGATACCGATGTTAAAAACTGATAACTTAACCTGTATTTCAAATACAGTAAATCATTTTTTGCAATAAAATTAAATAATATTAAACAAAACAGTTAAATCAGGAAAAATGGTTTAATTCTATTTTATTTATTAACCTTCCTTAAAAAAGGTAGGAAACTTGCTTAATGAATTACAGCCAAAAGAAAAATCAAAGAAGTATTCGTATGTAAATATATTATAAATATCGGTTATAATATCGGCTAAAATTCTAATATCGGACCGATGCCGATATCTGAAAAAAGTCTATATATCGGCAAATAATATATCGGCGGCCGATATATCGTGCATCACTAATATATACATAATATACCTATGATTGCATCATAGTTCTTCTTCTTTTGTGTTGTATGCCGATCAGCATAGTGTTTTGGTGCATTATCGCCACCCACTGGACTGGATTTTGTGCGGATTTCGTCTTTGGACGATCACACCATTGAGTGTTTTATTTAGGGTGCCAATGTTCGCAATTTTTGTTTGAATTTTTGTTTGTTTTGGAGACTTTAAACATTAAAACGGACCATTCAATGTCCAATTTGTTCAAGTTCCGAGGTTCCACTGCACGGTGGTTAGTTCGCAGATGGTCAAATAAGTTAGTTGACGAACTGCCTTTAACGGCAAAAGATTTCCGAAATAGTTTGCAGACTGTCGTCTTTTGAGCAACATCCGTCTAGTAATGTCTACCCACTCAGAAGGAGCAAATGTACACGTCATCACATCGCACGGTCATGGACAAGATGACAACATGTTATCAATAATGCAGTGGATTAACACGATAACACTTCTTATGTCGGTGTAAATTATTTAATTTCCATTATTTCCATTAGTACTTTATTTCTCCTAAATGTTTGTCTTCAAACTAGCATTTTGTTTCCAAAACCGTACCAAACCCAAATCCTGTATCGGAATCCAAAAGCACTACAGTACGAGTTTGTGCCCATACCATCCACATTCCACTCATAGTCAGACATGCTCCAAAAAATCAATGCAGTTCAAGAAAAAATTACATGTTTCTGAAATGGCACTTTAATATAGTCGACCACAAACTGAGTTCAAGCTGACGGCTCAACTTGCCACGTTAACACCTAATTTAACAGCTACACAAGTGAGCGAATGAGTTGTGCAGGATCTTGGGCTGTATCCCAAACGGCACACCACTCCAGTAATGTCAAACCTGTGAGGGACGCTACCACACACCGATACACTATTTAGTACATAGTGTGCTGGTTCATATCGTCAGAAAGCACATCCACCGTACTACACTGTGCACTATCTAGAGACTTCTACCATTTTGCAGAACTGATATGGCGCTCCCAAACTCCCACAAGATATAATCCGATGTTTAGGGGATTTTCTTTTTTATGTCTAAAAGCGAAGTGGAGAATTTCCAGTGAGGTAAAAGAACTCCCAGAATGCAATACAAAAGCTTAGAGTCTGAATTCAGTACTGTGGATGATCTGGAACACCAATAAGGGATTGGAAGTATCATAAAAGTCTTTTTGAGTAACACCATTAGATGCAGCCACAAGGAAGGGAAGAATCATTTCCAACCATAAATGTTTACATAATGTGGAAAATTGTTTGTGGTGAGAAATCCGTATGTAGGTTTTTCTGACACCAAGAAAGTAAAAAAACACCTCAACTTTATACTTTGGGAAACCACAAGATATTCTTCTAGGCTCCTTGAGAAAAAGCTCTAGTATCCTACTGTTTTCTTTGGTGAAGGAACTAGGAAAGCTTCTGTGTAAAACCCTACAGATGGATTAAGAAACAAAAGGGGTTTGGAGACAAGCTGAAGCTCACGACCAATGAAATCAAATGATTCATTTTGATAAAAAGCTGCAAAGAGCTGTAAAGACTCTATTTATGTTATACTATTGATGACGTAGAAATGGTTCTGGAAGCATAAATCCTTGTTAGAGAGTGTACGACATCTCTCTAAAAAATCATTCTGGTACCTTAAGAAGAAAGCGTTTTCCATTTCACCAAAATGATCTCTACCAGGAACCTCTCCTGTCGAACAGTTCTACACATTCCTATTCCCTAAAGAATTCTGATGGATGGTTCTGACCGTCTGTGTTGGTGGCACAAGGAAAAGAATAATTATTTAATTATTTAAAAATTAGACTTTTAGTTACGCGCCCTACATAACCAAAAGTCTGTGGACATCCAAAAATTACATCCAAAAACATTGGTATTATGATAGAGTTTCTCCCTCGTTGAGAAAACTTTCCTCTAGATTTTAGAACATGACTGTGAGGTCGGGCACTTAAGCTGACAGCTCACTGATGGAGTTCAGGTCAGATCTCCATGGAAGCCTGCAAAGTTCTCCATCAAATGTGCCAATCAGTCAAACTCATTCTGCTGTTTGTCTATGGAGATTCCATACTTGCATGCTTCATAACGTGAACCTGTCGGCAGTCAGCATGGCTAAAATAAATGAGCTCAGAAGGGGTGTCTACATACTTTTGGCCATATAGTGTATATTTATTGCGTTAGAACTAAAAGCTTAAACAGTTCTTCCATAGCATTTTCTTTCGTGTGAGCTACATGAACTGACCCATATTGCTGGTGGCAAAAAAAACAGAACAGTTTTGCACTTTGATTTTTTTTATATTTGAAAATGATAACCTAAAGAACTATGATAACTAAAGAGGCATTGCCCCTTGTGTAGAAGGGTTTTAGTGGTACTAAATCATGATTGTGTACACATCTGTAAACCCAGTTTGGTTCTCTGGAGAAACAAAAAGGTTCTGAGCTTTTTTATTTAAGGATGGACTACATGCCCTTGATTTTTTGTTAGTGACAGAAAAACTGAAATTCAATTAGCAAATTAAGTAAAACTGTTTTGTGATAAAGAAATGACCCATATAGTTAAAGAAAATACTCTGTTATTTGTGGGTCACACGTTGTGAAGAAGTTTGTAAACACACAGTGACACGTTAGAGCACCATGCTGCGATCTCTGGGGAACTAAAATGTTAATAATGTAATTTAGTTTTTTTCTTCAAGTGCACCAGTGGCAAAATAACCCTTTTTTTTTAACTGGGTTGTAGTCGAAAATATTTGCAAACTGTACAACCAATATTTGAGTAGTAAAAGAGCAATGACCTGAAAAAAATGTACCTTCGAACCAAAATGGCATTTCGTTTTTAAAGTGTGTTCTCCATATTCTGTGCAGACAGTATTAAGTATGGAGCAGGGTTTAGGCTGCTCAACGGGACTCACTCTTGCAGTGGAGCTCCAGCAGAGCCTGGTACCATTCGTCCTGGTCCTGCTCGCAGTCTGCGGCCACGGCGAAGCTCTCGGCCCGGGTGTACAGCACTATCATGTGCTTGTGTTTGGCGTCAGCGCGCTTGTTGATGTTGAAGCAGGTCTCTAAAGCGACACTGCGCTTGGGCGCCGCCGATTTGGTGCTGCGGAACTTCTTCTCGCTCTCGTAGTACTCGAGGCGGGCAGGACCGCGCTGTGAAGCCACCCGCAGCACGAAGTAGCGCCGGTGCATGGACTTCTGCTTGCGGAGGTATCCGCTCTTCCGCACGTCGTCGCAGCTCGCCGCCTCGCTCTCCATTGCGCCGTGTTCGCGTTCATTCAAGCCCGTCCTGTTCTTCTGCACACTCTCCCGTCCTGTCTTCCCGCGCTGGTTATTCGTCGTGAAAGTCGTGCACGCGTGGACTGAGGTTTACGAGGCGTCCAAAAAATGTCATTCCACAAACGGAGCTCCTGAGCCAAACTGAGGGAAGATGTGAGAAGCTCAAACGCCACTGAGTGAATCCGTTTAGTGTACAGTAAGATACAGTATGAACTCCCGCCCGCCTCCGCTGCTACCGCCCGGCCTGTCACTCACCGTCAGTCCCGCTGTTAAACACCGTGTGTGTGTGTGTGTGTGTGTGTGTGTGTGTGTGTGTGTGTGTGTGTGTGTATGTGTGTGTGTGTGTGTGTGTGTGAAGTTTGTATATCGTTGTGAGGACTAAATGTCCTCACAAGCCTAGAAAGTTCTGACATGTTTACCTTTACCTGACAGTTTGCTGAACACCACAAGGAAAACTGATTGTTCACAAATACTCAACTTTCTTCTGACAATGTTTTTAGGTACAGCATTAATTTTCCACCATACTACTGTATTATGTCAATGGAAAATCCTCACAAGAAAGACAAATGTTTGTGTGTGTGTGTGCATATATATGTATGTACACATCAAGTTTAAATATCATTATGAGGACTAAATGTCTTCACAAGAATAGAAAGATCTGATTGATACAGTCTTACAATCCAAGCAATTGTGGGTTAAGAGCCTTGCTCAAGGACCCAACAGTGGCAGCTTGGCTGAGTTGGGATTTGAACCCTGGACCTTCTGGTTCATAGTCCTGTACCTTAACCACTAGGCTACCACAGTCCCATTTCATCAAACACCACATAAAAAAGAAAGCTGTGGTTGTTAAGATTAGGTTAAATTTAGGATTAGGTTTAGGGATTGGTATAGCATTAATTGGGGACAGTAATACTGTATTGGCATTGTATTAACCAGAGTTGGTTCCTGCCTTGCACCCTGTGCTGCTGGTTAGGAACCAGCCCCCATGACTCTGAATTGAATTGAGGGGTTATGGAAAAAAAATTAGGGTTAAGGTTTAGGTTTTATTAATAATCGGTAAGAAACACTCCATTTATTTTCATTTGCATTTTCCATGCTGTCCCAACGCCAACTGATTTGACGTTGTAAAATTCAACTCCGAGGCACTACACCTTCTGGTGGCAACATTACCATATCGGTATTATTAATTACGTACTCTTGGAACCTCTGGATAGCTGATAATCAGCATTACATTATTCAGTTTGTGCATTAATTGGCAGGAATTTAAGGACGCGAAATTAATCTGTATATAACGTAAGGTGTGTAATGCATGTCATTTTGGAGGCTTCCATGAGATACAGTACTAAAAAATTGCTTGAATTACCTTAAAATTGGCACAAAGGACATGTAGACAAAATTATTTAGACACTGTAATGCAGTCATCGGGAGGACCTTACAAATAAAAACGTAACACTTCTGAGGACAAAACATTCTCACAATATCTGAACAGTGTAGAAGTGCAATGGTATTTGCTGGTCCACAAACAAAAGTGTGGTTTTATGGCAAAGAATGACAAAAATAATTTGATTTAAGTAGCTACAGTTAGGTATAAAGTTTGCTTATTTGCACTGTCAGTAGAAGGGCCTTACAAATGCAGTACTACATGTGTGTATTTTTTTTTGCTGTACTTGATGATAGGAAATGATAGGAAAACCTGGCACTTTTGACTTTAAGGACCATTTTGCCAGTCCTCTTTAGGTGCTTTTTCACAAAAACTGTGATTTTTATTTGAAAAACTAAAAGAGAAAAAAATTTGCTTTTGCATTTTGGTTACTGAGGCTAAGGTTTAGGGGTAGGTGTATAGGTGTGGCATTAATTAGCTACAATCATCATTATGTCAGTGGAAAGTCCTCACAAGCATAGTGAGACAAGTAGAGGTGTGTGTGTGTGTGTGTGTGTGTGTGTGTGTGTGTGTGTGTGTGTGTGTGTGTGTGTGTGTGTGTGTGTGTGTGTGTGTGTGTGTGTGTGTGTGTAAATAGTAGGGAGAGGAGCTTCATAACAAGAAGCTGCCAAAGAATCAGATTTCATTCGTAGCCGGATTGTCTCATTCAAACGTTCCTCTTTAACTCTCATACACCTATATGTCGATTATTAATAGGTGTAACACAAACACACCGGCAAAACAGTCCTCACAAGTCATTGCCTGGATTTCTTCTCATTCTGAGGACATTTGGTCCTCACAAGTTATAACAAGACCAGGGCACACACATGTTGTGTATGTACTACTGTTATCACTACACAGCACTCTTTGAAAGCACTGACACGTGTTTCAAAGTGATCTCGACTGAACGAACGTTTAAATGCAGGTCATTTTAATTGCTCCATATTAGGCATAGTCAGTAACACACTACTCATGAAATAAAGTTCTTATACACGCCGTAATGATGAAGTAAACATGCAGCACACTTGCTATGCATTGCTTCCATTTTGAATGTATTACGAGCATGCAGTCAGGAGCTTTGCTTAATTAAACTGCGACATCTGCTGGAGATGCAAGTCACTACAGTTGAATCGAGTGAGATCCGTCCTACATCCCAAATTGCATCCTATTATTCACTACCTAGTGCACTACGTAGCACGGGTGTTTCTAGACTACTATTGGGGCGCACACAGAATTTAGATGTTCCCCTGTGTTTGGCGATTAGCATACAAATACGTCCGTTAAACTCGAAATAGATGAAGTGATTTAACACTCCAGTCGGCGTTACTCTGCCATGGACGATAAATGAAGAACAAATGAACACATAGTTTTTAATCATTGCATTAATTTTATGTTAAGTAACAAATGCCTTTGCTTCAGTGGTCCAATATGTACGATTGGTAGGTTATAGATTATAAAGCTATGAGCTATCGTTACTGTGCCTGCAGCATGGCTGACTTTCTTTTAAATATGTGCATGTCCATGAAACTGGCTCTGACTGAAAGCATTACCCGCTTTTCGAAAGATGCTGGGGCGGTATGGGAAATGTAGTGCCTGTAGTGAAGCTGCATTGTGTGTATTGTAGTTCTGCTCAGCAATCCAGGATAAAATTTAGTATTTAGTTGGGCACAGCAACATTTTACTGAGACACGTGCCCCAGTAAAGCGGGTCGGATGGCGGCCCTGCTATGTGGAGTGTTCTACAGTGTTATAAGTCATGTTTGAATGCCTAGTATGGATTATCAGGGCACTGCTTACATCCTGCATGTCAAGACAATGCAGGTATGACAGGTAGTACCCGGATATGATGGGGTTACAGTCCGACAAATCTATCGTAAGTTGAATGTATCGTAAACCAATAAGTTTAATGTATACTGTATATCGTAGAATAGGTATATCATACCTTTAACATGCTTAAAACACTTGCGTTAACCTAACGAGGGGCAAAATCATTAATATAAAGCTTATTTTATAATAAAGTGATGAATATCTTATGTCATTTATTGACAAGACCATGCATTCATGAGGAAAAATTAGTCAGGGCCACATGTCCGTTGAGTAATGCCTTTCTTTTTAATGTCTGTTTTTAAAGCCCTAAATAAGTGCAAATACATTCATAATGCAAGGATGGTTAGATCTTTGCACAGATTAAAAATATAAATGCAAATGCTATTTGAAAAATAGATAATATTGCATGAGATCCTGAAGCAGCAAATCCAAACTGAGGCTTGATTTCCATTACGCTGTATAAGATAGACCATTATATACACAGTGACACAAACAAATATAGCCTTTAGGCATTTGGATACTTTGTTTCAAAGACACTAAATATTATTATTTAAAAAAAAAAAAAAAACTGGTCCATGAACATGAATTACACTTCTTGAAATCACCAAAATTTGCAGTACATTCAACAGCTCCTCGCTCACAAAGCGCATGCAGGCTGACAACGCACCTATAAATGCGTTGAGAAGGTTTCTTAAAAACACTGATACTGAAATAAATACAAAGAGGCCCCCACATACGTACACAAACACATGAGAAAGCCTGTTTCTTCTAACAGCATGCATTTGGAGAGGCTGCCCGTCCAGAGCTAAAGAAAACGCAGTTCAGAGTAAGAATATCATAATAACCAAAGCTCACGTCGCCTCCTGCCCTCCTTCACTGTTTAATGACTGGGAGCGTGATACTTGCTCAGATGGACGGCTCGAGATGATTTGTCAAGAGGGCAGAGGCAGGAGGTCATAGCAGCTGCGTGTCTTCTCGCTATTGCCACATACGTGATGACGTGACCGAACACATCTTGATGTATGGCGAGAACAGACCCACAGACCGACACAACGAGGACGCATGAGTGAACACACAAACAAACACGTTGGTAGCAAAGCTTTGATTTGGAGCAAACTCCAGAAAGTGGGCAGGCATGATGTCTTCCTTATCTGAAGGAAGGAGTTCCCTCAAAGTTCCCCGTCTCTCCCTCTGCTTAATCTCGCTCTCCATTCTCTCTCCCCCGTCCCTCGCTGGTCCGAGAGGCACCAGGATCAGATGAAAGGGTTCAGTGACGCTCCCCTGGTGGGGTAAACCGTCCCCTGAGAGAACAAATGGAGAGAACAGCAATGAACTACACACAGACATACTCTCACACTCACATACTCAATTACACACATGTCTAAACCGCTCATAAAAACACATCTGACCTTGGATACCTCAGCTGTCATGGTATCCAACAGAATTCAGAATTTAAACCAATCTGCAACTTGTTTATATGCACGAATACACCCGTGTGAGAGCCGAATGGAGCACATGTGTCCGGTGTCTATATTACTAAGCAGCTGCAGCGGAGGCTTACTCACAGTAAACGGGTTGACAGACATCTGTCGCTGGACTTTGGAGGTGGACTCCAGGCCGGGGAAAGATGAAAAACCTATAATGGATCGAGTTAACAATCAGAAAAGCAAAACTGGACACAATACAGCAGTTTTGCTAATCAGACAATCACATTGCAGCAACTGAATGCACTTAGGCATGTAGACATGGTCAGGATGACCTGCTCGAGTTCAAACCGAGCATCAGAATAGGGAAGAAATGTGACTTAATTGACTTTGAACATGGCATGACTGCTGATCTACTGGGATTTTCACACACAGCGCCATCTCTAGGGTTTACAGAGAATGGTCTGAAAAGGAGAAAATATCCAGTGAGGGCAGACTGGTTCAAGCTACTCAAATGTCCACTGCAGAAGAGCATCTCTGAACACACATGTCAAACCTTGAAGCAGATGGGCTACACCGGGTGCCGCTCCTGTCAGCTAAGAACAGATAACTGAGGCTACAATGCACACCGGCTCACCAAAATTGGACCAAGATTGGAAAACCATTGCCTGCTCTTGTGAGATAGGATTTCTGCTCCAACGTTTTGGTCCAAAACCATTAAAACATGGATCCATCCTGCCTTGTATCAACAGTTCAGGTCATTTTCTTGGCACACTTTGGGTCCCTTACTACCAATTGAGCATCATTTAAACACCACAGCCTAGCTGAGTATTGTTGCTGACCATGTTCGTCCCTTTATGAGCACATCCTCTGATGGCTACTTCCAGCAGGATAACGCTCCATGTCAAAAAGTTCAGATTCTCAAACTGGTTTCTTGAACATGGCAAGGAGTATCACTGTACTCAAATGGCTCTACAGTCACCAGATCTCAAGCCAACAGAGCACCTTTGGGATGTGTTCCATTTTGCAATTGTTGCTGATTTTGCCACAAAGTATTAAGGCAGTTCTGAAGGCAAAAGGGGTTCCAACCCATACTAGCAAGGTGTACCTTATAAACTGTTCCATACATCATTTTAATATGGACGTTGCTTGGACATAGCAACCTAATACACTAGCACACTACAGCGGTCCCTGTGGCTGGGTTGGGCTTCACATACTGGCAGAGGGAGGGCAGTTAATTCAGTGGACCTTCCCGAAATGCTGCAACAGTGAGCCCTACCAGCCCTGCAATGGCCTGGCAGCCCTCCCATGGCATGTTTACTCCTGCACCCTGTCTGTATTCTCTGGGATAAGCACTGGGCTTGCAGGGATGAAACTGTGAAAAACAAAAATGCCTTCCATAGTCAAGGAAATTTGCTTCGAAATTGCACTGTGGATCCATGTGGGTTTGTCTGAAACTGGACAGCCAAGCAGTTACACACACTCTTGGAGTAACTCTTGGAGAGTAATGAGACTTGCAATGAACCACAAGAAAGTTTAAACATTATTTTGAATATTCTCTGCATCTGCCAGTAATTCGGCAAACAGGACATCCTAAAGTCTTTAGTTCCAGTTAAACCATTGGCAAGAGGCACGCTTTTGGTCTACTGTACTATCTGGAATAACATGCATGCCATAAAAACACTAAAACAATTAGTGGAATGGAAAAGACGTATCCCATAAAGCACGTATCCCATATATCTTGGTCGTAAGCTAAAAGCATGCCGATAGCTCCGGAATGTAGAGTACTATATATTGACCAGCAGGCATGCATTAGGCTCCGACTCATTAAGCTTATAGAAGCCATTTAGCTCATGATTGACAATCTGGAAAAAAAAAGCCTGAGCTCACCATTTGCCTCCTGGTTATTAGCTGAGTCGTGAGGAAAAGCATTCTGCGAGGTGGTAGCGGGGAAAGAGGCGGAGTGAGGGAAGACTGCTGTGGAAGAGGTTGATACAAGTGGACTGCAGTCACCTGCCCGACAGATGTAATGCACAGAGATGTAAACCAAAAAGCACAGGATCAATGCGTATCACATTATTCCCTCCCTCTGTATATGCTGTCTCACTAATACCTGTATATATACATGTTTCTCAGTTCCACGTGCCATATAGAAGCACTTTGTACTTTTCTCTACATACTTTTTTCGTCCTCTTTACTCTGTTCTCTAATGGTCAAGACCCCCACAGGACAGGTCAGGTACTATTTGGGTGGTGGATCGTTCTCAGCACTGCAGTGACATTGATGGGTGGTGGTAAATGAGTGAGGGGTATGGAGTGTGGAGTGGCAGGCTCGAAAATATTCGTATCTTCAAAGGGGGGGGGGCACTGCAGAAAAAGTTTGGGAACCACTAAGCTAGAAAACGGCTGTTGTACCAACAAAGCACCTAATAAAAAAAATAAATAATAATAACAATCACTCGCTTTTCAAACTTAATCCATTTCTACCAGTTAAGGTACTGGACTATGGACCATAAGGTCCAGGTTTCAAATCCCACCTCTGCAATTTAGGGCTAATAGTGACATAAAAAACTAAGTAGTGGTGTGATTAAACAGGTGATGTCTACAAGCAATCATGATTTGGTACAAATGCATTATCAATGTTACCTTTGAGGAGCAAAGATGGGCAGAAGATCTCCATTTTGTCAACAAATGCATGACTACTGCAATGTTTAAAATCAATTTTAATCAAAGAAAGGGATTTCCCAAAAGAAAGGGATTTCCCAAAAGAAAGGGACTGTGGTGGCCTAGCGGTTATGTTACTGGACTCTGGACCATAAGGTCCAGGGTTCAAATCCCACCTCGGCCAAGCTGACACTGTTGGGTCCTTGAGTAAGACCCTTAACCCACAATTCCTTGGACTGTAAGATTGTACCAATTGTAATTTGTTCTGGATAAGTGCATCTGCAAATTGACATAAATGTAATGCAAGTGTCTTCTTTATAACGTTTAGGGTATTTGTCCTTCCACTGACGTCCTAGGTTTGCTCAATTTGGGATGGGCTTAGATAATAGAAGATAATAGAATATCGTAAAGCTGCTTTGAGACAATCTTCCATTGTAAAAAGACCTACAGCGTGTCTGTCCATCTCAGGGCCCTTTCGCATGTCTTGAAAACGCACAAACTCAGACACAGGGAGAACATAACTCCAAATAGGCAGCCTCAGGTCCAGAACTCTTCTCTAGAGCTGTGAGGCGACAACGCTAACTCCCACGAGTAATATGTATAATTTATATAGTGCCATTCTCACAACCCAGATCACTATACAATCTAAGCAGACCGTTCAGTACACGGAGGGAACATACCCAGATCTACAAAGAAAACCATAACTACAGACGTCAGAACAGGAAAGCTTTCAGCTCAGCATTAAAAAAGCTGATGCACTTCTATGTGCAATTCCATCTCCATACAGATAAAATCATTGAACACTGAGGTCGCATTTTCCTGGCTGATCAGCTCCAATTGTGGTACGTGAAAATGGTGTGAATGTGATTCTTATGGACAGTAAGAAGCGACTGTGAGTGTGAGAAAGCAGAGGAAGAGGACGGCGCTACCAGAATGAGAACCACAAGAAAAACAGCTGGCATAATTTATCATTCGGTGTTCCCTGACCGCTGGCCTGGCGACAGTTACAGCACCTCTGCAGGCTAGTCTGTGCAGGGTCTCAGACCACTGATTGTCTGGATGCTGAGGCTGTATATATCAGATTTCTTCCCATAATGGCTTAGTTTATACTGAAAAGCAATCGTTGATCTTGGAGCCATACACACAGCTAGACGCTTGAGAGTCACAAGCTCTATATGACAGGTAATTTGACCGAACACATGACCGCATGTTGAGTTCTTTCCCAATTTAGGATGAAGTTTACTTCCTTTGTGTACAACGCTGTAGTCTGCACTGCATCTTACAAAGGCATTGTGGCAAACAGTTTTGTGTTTGTGCACAGGTCTAGGATGGGAATTCCTCGTAGTGTGTCAAATAGCAAACGATGAACAGAGTATTTAAATGTAAAACTGTTAATGGTGTTGAATTTCAGGATTCAAAATTATTTGTATCATTCAGTATTTTGGGACTAAAACAATTTTCGGTTAAGGTACTGGACTCTGGACCAGAAGATTCTCTGCCCCTGTTGGGTCCTTGAGCAGGATTCTTAAGCCACAGCTGCTTGGATTGTAAGACTGTATCCAGCTCTGGATAAGGGTGTGTGTTAAATGCCTTCAACATATTTTGCCTTTAACCTTGGATTAAGAAACCTGTGCTTACCTGTAGCAGTGCTGTTGAAGGGGTTACTGGGGGACAGAGCAGGCTGTGAGCTGGTGGCTGTAGAGCTGAATGGGTTTGGGAAATCTAAGGGGAGAAATAAATGGTTATTTCAGAGCCTTATAAACTAATTGACTTTTTAGCAGAGTTCTAATTCTAACTGTAAGCACAGTCTGTGTCCAGATACATTTCTCTCAAAAGACATTTGTAACAAACTGAGTGGTGAAAGAAATAGTTGCATGTATTAACAGAATAAAATCCAAATATCTTGAATAGGGCACAGACAGAAGGCCCTGGACGGGTCGGTCCAACCTAGGGAAGGGCAGGGGTTGCTGTTACTCAACAGCCACTTTATTAGGTACAACTGTTTAGCTGCTTGTTAACACAAATATCTAATCAGCCAATCACATGGCAGCAACGCAATGCATTTAGGTATGTAGACATGGTCAAGACGACCTGCTGAAGTCCAAACCGAGCATCAGAATGGGGAAGAAAGGTGATTTAAGTGACTTTGAACATGGCATGGTTGTCAGTGTTTTTCAGAAATGATCGACTGGGATGTTCCAAAGCTCAAATCATCTCAAACTGTTTTCTTGAATATGATAATGAGTATCACTGTACTGAAACAGCTCCACAGTCACCAGATCTCAATCCAATAAAGCAGCTTTGGGATGTGGTGGAACGGGAGATTCACATCATGGATGCGCAGCCGACAAATCTGCGGCGACTGCAGCGAATGTCAATATGGACCAAAATCAAAAGAATGTTTCCAGAACCTTTAATCTATACCACAAAGAATTAAGGCAGTTCTGACGGCAAAGGGGATCCAACCCGGTACTAGCAAGGTGTACCTAATGAAGTGGTAAGTATATATTTCAACTATAGTAGTAAATAATTCACTCACTTGCAAATGTCTGAGGAGCAGATGTGGCCTCTGGAACACCTGGAGAGCTAGGAGAGGAACACAGATCAGCAATGACCTTCATATACATTCAAATCAAATCTATCAACGAATTGTAACAATCCAAAACACAGATGCTGATGTAGTTCCTCATACTGGTCCTGATCGTCTTATTATGATGCTTTAGTGACTGAGTGAGAGTTTTCTGTAAACGGACAGTACTTACTTTGCAGGTGTAGAACTAGAAGAGAGTCTGTTTCCAAACAGGGTGCTGTACTGTGGAGGACCACTGGAGGGAGCTGTGGATGCAACTACAAAAACAGACGTAAGTGTTTAGTCATCCACCCTTTCTCCCCTCGCCTCTCCTCCACCTTTGTTTGTGTCTCACAACTATTTGTTAGCCGAGGCCCTCCTGAAGCGAGTCAGCATGAAGTTTTTGATTAAAAACTTTTTTATGCAATCGTGTATACGTAGTGTGGTCATAAGTTCTAAAATGTAAGTGTTCTGGCCAAGCCAACAGGCATTCACATGTTTTGGGAACATGACCGTGCAGGGAACTCTGAATTTAATTATGATTTTGTGTGTGTAAACAGCTCATTTCTGCTCCAGTAACTCATTATACATTCCAGCAAAGCGTCACTTGCACATTTAGAGACATGATCATACACACCAGAAGTGAAGCAGTGATGAGATTTACCCGTGGTAGGTGTGGTATCAGAGAAGGCCTTGTCGAGCTGAGACACAGCAGCATATCTGTCCTGAAAGACAGAAGGTGGACCTGCAGGGGCTGGTGCAGCAGGAGCCGAGTTAAGCCCTCCAAAATCCAAACTCAGAGATTTAGGGACGGCCCTGAATGGAGCGCCGCCTCCTGAGGATACTGTGCGACCTAAATTAGATAGAGAGGGTCAGTCAGAGGCATGGGATCTATTCTATGGACCAAACAGACTACAGTGGTAAATAATGTACCTGCTTTAATACTCACTAAAACCTTTGTATGCTGTACAATCTGAAAACTAACCTGTTTTTTATTGTTGTCTTTATTTTGACAGTACTACAGTACTTCTTTACCTATACAGTACTATATAGCTTCCAGTATCTGGTGTGACCCCCCTGTGCAGCAATAACTGCAGCTAAACGTTTCCTGTAACTGTTGATCAGTCCTGCACACCGGCTTGGAGGAATTTTAGCCCATTCCTCCGTACAGAACAGCTTCAGCTCTGGGATGTTGGTGGGTTTCCTCACATTAGCTGCTCACTTCAGGTCCTTCCACAACATTTCCATTGGATTAAGGTCAGGAGTTTGACTTTAGAGACCTTTTTCCAGGCTGATGAGCATCAACAACTCTTTTTCTGAGCTCCTCAGAAATCTCCTTTGTTCGTACCATGATACACTTCCACAAACGTGTTGTGAAGAGCAGACTTTGATAGATCCCTGTTCTTTAAATAAAACAGGGTGCCCCTCACACCTGATTGGCATCCCATTGATTGAAACACCTGACTCTACTTTCACCTTCAAAATGAACTGCTAATCCTAGAGTTCGAATACTTTTGCCTCACTAATATGTAATATTGGATCATTTTCCTCAATAAATAAATGACCAAGTATAATATTTGTGTCTCAGTTGTTTAACTGGGTTCTCTTTATCTACTTTTAGGACTTGTGTGAAAATCTGATGATGTTTTAGGTCATATTTATGCAGAAATATAGAAAATTCTAAAAGGTTCTCAAACTTTCAAGCACCACTGTAGAACAGGGAAATTAGTGAGTAGGGAATGAGTGAGGAAGAAGAGAACGATTTCAGACACAGCTTCCGACTCAGAGGAACAAAGCACTGGAACGGTCACTGAACGGGAAAAGGAAAATGTAGCAACATCAAGCTCCAAATCAGAAAAGTCTTTAAATACCAAACAGTTTGGCCAGAGCACCATCTGAAACGTGCATCTCTAACGGCAGGTGTGGTGCGCATTAGTGACCTGCGGAGATTGCCACATCCTAAATATATCTCAGCTTTAAAGCTTTTTTTCTGTTTTTCATTTCCAGAGAACAGAGTATCTCTCCTTGACCCCCTGGCGCTGTGAGGCTGAGCTTTGAAGTCCCGGGCTACAGACTGTGCAGAGACTAACAGCATTCCATAACTCTCTACAGAAACACTGGCATTTAGGTCTCTATTCACATATCACCATCACTTCACACACTATTATTCAATCTGAGATTAACACGGTACGCTTCAACACATACACAGTGCACTGTGACTAAGCGTGACATTCAAGAACAGCCGAACGAAAGAGAAAAAAAATTCATTGACTGCTTCCAACAACATAAACTGTCACTGCCACTGACACGCAAAGTCACAGAGAAGTACACAGTACATACATGCAGGAAGCACGTCATAGGAATTACACACCCATGCACACAGACATTTGTGGGTTTTACTTCCTTGGCGCTAAGAGCTCTTGAGTGGTAAGGCTAGACAAGTGATAGCAGTACATGCACATGCACACAAGCCCTGAAGCTCAGTGGCTTACCTAGAGTGAAGCTGTTTTTGAAAGTGCTACTTGCTAAAAGGGTGAAATAGAAACAAAAGAAAGTAATACACAAAATGTTCACTGTGTGCTCATGTCCATAACAGTGTGTCTTTGTTAGCGATGCTCTGAAATGCAGCTATACGCCATTTAAAGTCTGCATTACGTTCTGTGAAGCAGGACGTTGACCAAAATGGACGTTGACCACAGTCAAGTTTAGATACTATGCTGTTTTTAAACAATAATGCTAATTAAACACAACATGAAACAACTCATACTGTACTGTTCAAAACAGTAATTCCTATCTTTTATAAAACTTCAAAGCAAAACAAAAGGACAGCTCCCATGTTTTCTACCCTTTCAAGACTGCAATTGACTTTTCTGGCAGCAGGTGTCGCAAGAGTTTGCCTGTACTAGTTTTCCATCATTTAGACGTGATAATATATGACCGATTTTTATTTCCTATTAAAATCCTTAAGCCCTCTGCAGTTAAAGCAGTGTTTCTCAATCCTGGTCCTTGCACGTTTTAGTGATTTCCCTTTTCCCAGCACGCCTGACCCAACTACTCAGCTCATTAACAAGCCCATTACTGAGTCAAAGTGGGCGTGTGGAAACAGGAAAAGCACTAAAATGTGCAGAGCAGTGGCGATCCAGGACCAGGATTGAGAAACACTGAGTTAAACGGACGTTGAACAAATGGACGCTAAATGGCGTATACCTGTTATACAAATGCACACACTGTTTATATACTGTACGCAATTAATACCTCAGATGAAGCGTGATCATAGATGGCTTGACTAATGCCTCTGGAGATGGTTACATGATTCTGTGATGTGCTGCTGCTTCAACTGAAGACATCTGCTCTGACCGATTACCATTTTTCAGACTTTCTCAATCCATCACACACCCCCAACCAGCCTTGTGCTGTTTCCACTTGGCAGCTTATTGATGCCTCTCACCTGCCCCCTAATTCCTTAATCACACCTGCTATTTAAACCTCTTGTTAGTAATATCTATAGCATTTAAATAGTATCCTTCATGGAAAGTGTGAGGACATGCAAAAGGCATCCACAAGAGTGCCCTCACAAACACTTTTCTGTCTTTTTTGGGTTTACGAATGACTTTCAGTGCTCAGGTTTTGATTATTTATACAGCAAGCCTTCCCAAGTGCGCCGAGTTCAAGTCTTTGTTTCCTAAACTCCATCAGTTTGCTCTCTGCGCTAATCTCTACTGTCCAGCTCACCCTACCTTTCAGTATTTGTGTCCGAAAATTTGCACTCACTCTCTAGTATTTGTGTTTGTGTACCTGAAGGACGTGGGAGGGCCGGGAAAGAGGGAAGGCGACTCTGGGGTCCCATTCCTGGAGAGATTGTTCCAGGTCTTTGTCTCTCCATCCCACTTAACAAAGAATCTGAGCAAAGAGAAATACGAGAAATATCCCAGTGAGCACCAGATGCCTAATAATTACACACTCACCACACTTAAAGGATGTTCACCCATACTTCATAAAAAAACAATCACAGGTTTGTCAGCAAACAATTTGTGTTTGTGGAGAAATCAATTATGGAATCACCTCATCATTTGCATTTCTAAAACAAGTATAGGTACAAGCCTAAAACGCAAAGTTTTTTAATTTGATTATATGACAAATTAGTAGCACAAAAGCTGTTTGTGGTGAAGAGATAAATAAAGAGGTCGTTTTATTGTGCCACTACCTTGTTGATCGGATTACTGACAACATCTAATTTCCTGCAGTTATCGGATCATTAAGTGCACGTACACACACTCAGTGTCTCAACGCTGCAATCTATCAAATGCTTTTTTTCCAACATTTATCTGCGACTGGGAAAGCCAGTGAGAATAAGGGTGTACGTAGGAACTGCACCTTTAAATGTCGGGTCCCTGAAGCTCTGAGATCGCGTGGGTCGAGCTGTGAACACCTCTGTACGGACGTCGGCTGGAGAAACAGCTGGAACTCTATCAAACGATGATAACTGAGCCTGGGACTGTGAAAGAACACACACACCATTGTCTGGTTGTAAATTAAAGGAGACACTCCACACTACATACCAGATATACGACTTCTCTACTCATACCGTTGACATATGCTATTATTTTTCAGCTGTCATTATCTCTCACCAGAGTGCGAGTAGGCCGAACTGCCGGGTTTAGTGGATGTCCAGGGGGAGGCTGATTCTGAGCAAGAGTCTGAACCCCTGTACTCCATGGTGTCTCAATGTCCCTCCTGCCTTTACTCTTCGAGAAATGCCTAGAGAAAATGCATTATAAGGACTTCCAGATGATGTGTGTGTGGATGGGCAGCTATTACAACCCCAGATCAGAAAAAGTTGGGACTGTATGGAAAATGCAAACAAAAAAACTGTGTTTCTTTCTATTTAATTGCAGACGGTGTGAACCCAAGATAGGTCGACTTCATTTTATTTGTTAATAAACATCAATTCCTGCATTTCAATGCAACACATTGCAAAAAAAAGTTGATATGGGGGCAATTTAGGGCTAATAGTGCCATAAAAAACTAAGTAGTAGTGTGATTAAACAGGTGATGTCTACAAACAATCATGATTTGGTACAAATGCATTATCAATGTTACCTTTGAGGAGCAAAGATGGGCAGAGGATCTCCATTTTGTCAACAAATGCATGGCTACTGCAATGTTTAAAATCAATTTTCCTCAAAGAAAGGGATTTCCCAAAAGAAAGGGGCCTAGCGGTTAACTTACTGGACCCTGGAACAGAAGGTCCAGGGTTCAAATCCCACCTCTGCCAAGCTGCCACTGTTGGGTCCTTGAGCAAGACCCTTAACCCACAATTGCTTGGATTGTATCAAGTCCCTCTGGATAAGGGCGTCTACTAAATGCTGTAAATGTAAATTCATTAATAGCTGATAGAGCCACATGGGCAAGGGATTACTTTAGCAAACTATTTTGAGCTACATTCACAAATGCCACTTAAAACGTTACTGTGCAAAAAATAAGGCTTATGTTATAACCATGTTCTGAAACAGCCTGGACTTCTCTGATGGACTCTGTTCTCTGCTGGACCGTCAAACAGTGTGTTTATGGGTTGTTGATAAGACTATGACGTTGACCAGACAAAACATCTTGGGTTGATGCCGTCTGCAATGAAATCTAAATCAAAGTAAATGTAAGGAAGGCTGCATTTTTTTTAGTTGCATTTTCCATACAACTTTTTCTGACTTGGGAATGTATTAGGCGCTGATATCATAACATGAGACCTGATTTGACCCACCATTTCTTTCTCTCATACTTGTCTTGAAGAAATTCTTTAAACTTCTGCGAGTCACGTGTGTCAAAAGAGCCATCGGTCTTTGGGTCAAACGTACAGAGCCACGTCCTCTTCCCAACCTGCAGCGGCAAAACAGAGCGGCATGATGCATCATCCTTGTCATTACTGTATATCTTCTAGATAGCAACAGACTAAATTCTTCGGTAAACAATCCTCTTCTTTGCAATTCCACAGGCAAGTACACACTATGGTTTAGTTAATCGTGTATTAGTGTCATTTGGTTTTTATCTGAGGTATACATTCGCTACAGTCAACAGGCCTTGTGCAGGAGGTGGAGAAATGATGAGTCAGAGCTTTTGAGACCTGCGTTTTAGCACCGTTATACAAGAAAGCGCTCGCACTAACAAATCACTGACATATTCACAAGAGACTGTTGCTGGAATGAGTAAGAGGCTTTTAGTGGTATTACATTTGGTGTGTAGGTGTGCCCGTGAATGGTTGCAGGTGTGTGCTGGCTGAGGACTTAAAAGAATTCGAGACCTTTCACAGATGATTCAAATGTCTCACCTTGTGTTCAGTATGTATGCACTAAAGGAGGCCAGTTCAACTTCATATGACCTGAAGCTCAACCCTCTACCACACACACACACACACACAGGATGAATAATTGGGCACTTATGCTAGCCAACAAGACTAGTCTAACTCTACCTCATGAGGAAAGAATCTCCTCCTGATTTCACTATTAGGCATTAACTTTCAACAAATTGTTTACAGACTGCATCTACACAACAAATCCAAACCATACTGTCTCCACCTTCATTAGCTGACCTTTCAGTGGGTCTACTTTATTCACTTGTAATGGATGTAGAGCCTCACTCATATTCTCTATGTTAATATATTTATTATATTATTTATTATACTGTATATACTAGTGTTTTATATTCTATAGTTTTATATTCTTTATTTCATTATACAGTTATGTGCCCTCTCACGTTCAGCATTACGTTCTGTGAATCAGGATGTTGAACGAAACGGACGCTGACCTGACATTAACGAAGTCTTTTTATGCTACTTTAATGTAAATATGAAGAGTATTTTCACAAGATAACTGCATGCAAACAAGGCATAAATGTGTCAGAGATACAGCTGAATACGCGAATGGAACGCCACCATTTACACAGCATCCCTAACGCTGCTGCAATTTTACTTTATGGAAATTCCCAGTCATTACAGAAAATGCTTTAATGTACTGTTAGGACCCTGTGTAGGTTAAAGCCGTAACACTTTAGAGAATGGAATGATGGACCTGATACTTTTGTTTGAAGCCAAAAATGCACGAAAGATCAACCAGATGAACCAGAGACTCAACGTGTAAATGTGAATCAGTTTATATAGTTATAGGTTAGAGAGAATACACAAACAAAGGAGTACTACTAACAATAGGACAGGTACATACACTTACGAACACCACTTACTGCTTTGTACAAATAAGCCTTTTACACATATTTTATCCACACAAACATGAGTAACTTACACAAAAAAGTCTCTAAACACATCAACCAATTTAGAATAGTCTGTAGCTACACACACATATGTGAACTCTTAACTCCCACCTCTGCTCGTGGATCTGCAGCATTGAATGGCTGATGAGGTGACCAGTTGTCCGACTGTAATGTCTGGACTTAAAAGACTTTTTATTTCCATTTATAATATTGTAATCTCTTTAAGCTGTTATACAGTGGTGCTTGAAAGTTTGTGAACCCTTTAGAAGTTTCTACATTTCTGCATAAATGTGACCTAAAACATCATCAGATTTTCACACAAGTCCTAAAAGTAGATAAAGAGAACCCAGTTAAACAAATGAGACACAAATATTATACTTGGTCATTTATTTTATTGAGGAAAATGATCCAATATTACATATTAGTGAGTGGCAAAAGTATGTGACCCTTTGCTTTCAGTATCTGGTGGTGACCCCCCCTGTGCAGCAATAACTGCAGCAGCAAACGTTTCCTGTAGCTGTTGATCAGTCCTGCACACCGGCTTGGAGGAATTTTAGCCCATTCCTCCATACAGAACAGCTTCAGCTCTGGGATGTTGGTGGGTTTCCTCACATTAGCTGCTCGCTTCAGGTCCTTCCATTGGTCCTTCCATTTCCATTGGATTAAGGTCAGGACTTTGACTTAGCCATTCCAAAACATTAACTTTATTCTTCTGTAACCATTCTTTGGTAGAACGGCTTGTGTGCTTAGGGTCGTTGTCTTGCTGCATGACCCACCTTCTCTTGAGATTCAGTTCATGGACAGATGTCCTGATATTTTCCTTTAGAATTCTCTGATATCATTCAGAATTCATTGTTCCATCAATGATGGTGAGCCATCCTGCCCAGATGCAGCAAAACAGGCCCAAACCATGATACTACCACCACCATGTTTCACAGATGGGATAAGGTTCTTATGCTGGAATGCAGTGTTTTCCTTTCTCCAAACATAACGCTTTTCTTTTAAACCAAAAAGTTCTATTTAGGTCTCATCCGTCCACAAAACATTCCTCCAATAGCCTTCTGGCTCGTCCACGTGATCTTTAGCAAACTGCAGACGAGCAGCAATGTTCTTTTTGGAGAGCAGTGGCTTTCTCCTTGCAACCCTGCCATGCACACCATTGTTGTTCAGTGTTCTTCTGATGGTGGACTCATGAACATTAACATTAGACGATGTGAGAGAGGCCTTCAGTTGCTTAGAAGTTACTCTGGGCTCCTTTGTGACTTCGCCCACTATTACAGGCCTTGGTCTTGGAGTGATCTTTGTTGGTCGGCCACTCCTGGGGAGGGTAACAAAGGTCTTAAATTTCCTCCATTTGTACACAATCTGTCTGACTGTGGATTGGTGGAGTCCAAACTCTTTAGAGATGGTTTTGTAACCATTTCCAGCCTGATGAGCATCAACATCTCTTTTTCTGAGGTCCTCAGAAATCTATTTTGTTTGTGCCATGATACACTTCCACAAACATGTGTTGTGAAGAGCAGACTTTGATAGATCCCTGTTCTTTAAATAAAACAGGGTGCCCACTCACACCTGATTGGCATCCCATTGATTGAAAACACCTGACTCTAATTTCACCTTCAGATTAACTGCTAATCCTAGAGGTTCACATACTTTTGCCACTCACTAATGTGTAATATTGGATCATTTCCCTCAATAAATAACTGACCAAGTATAATATTTTTGCCTCATTTGTTTAACTGGGTTCTCTTTATCTACTTTTAGGACTTGTGTGAAAATCTGATGATGTTTTAGGTCATATTTATGCAGAAATATAGAAACTTCTAAAGGGTTCACAAACATTCAAGCACCACTGTAGGTTACTGAAGGAGGTTAGGTCCCTTTTTGAGTCTTGGTCCTCCCAAGGTTTCTTCAAAAAGTTTTTCCTTGCTACTCCACCAGCCTTAACTCTTGTTGGACAAGCCCTGGTTCACTGCTGGCATTCCAATTCATCTCAAAAGTGTCTGATGGAGTTAAGGTCCAGTGCAAGCCAGCCAAGTTCCACATCAAAGTTAGCAAACCATTTCTTTAACAAGGCCTTTGTTTAGCAGGGCAGAGCGGAAAGCTGACAGACTTGTTGGGGAGGTGGACGGTGTCATATTGAGAGTCACTGAGGTGTTCAGTACAACACATTCTACTGCCTTTGTTCGTCTGGGCAGATTAGAAGACCTGTTCAGTTCACTTTATGAACCTGATAGCAGTGAGTGTTACTGAAAACCAGAATACGAACTAAAAGGGGTGTCTACACAGATTTGGACATATAATGTTTGCAAATTATGTTCTTTTAAAGAAAGCGAGATCATTTGTGGTTCAGTGTTGCTAACGTGTGTGTTTTATGGATTTTAGAAAACAGTGTTAGTGATCAGACTGACCTTCAGCTTTATTGCTCCAGTGTGGGATAACATCATCTCACGTCACTTATATTTAACATGCAGGATCAGCTGCATTTACACTTTAGAGTTAGACTTAGAAGTCAGTTGTGAGTGAGAAGGCTTTCCGTTCTTAAACAGAGACTGCATTGCAAAACCTCAAGTATTCCTTTTAGGCGTTGAACCAAAGTACTTTTGAACCAAATCCAAGAACATAAATGATGCACAGATTCCATTTTTTCCTCTTTTGATATCACGTCAATGTCAGCGCTCTTAGCTGAATCTGACACTATTGCCTGCATTTTAGGCATTTCTACGCCATTAAAAGTTTATGTGTGCTTGTAGTATTGAGTGAAGAAACATTGCTTGGTGTATTGAATTGAAAAATTCATGTGAAGAACACAGATCTCATGATCTCCATAGACAAACAGTAGAAGTGGCTGTACTGAACACCTCAGATTTTCAACACATCCCCAGTCGTCCACCTGAGTCTATGCTGGACCGTATCTATGCCTGCGACCCAGCTCAAAGGAAGCTGATTTCGACCATCTATACTATTATTTGTCTCTCAGATGGAGGCTCTGTGAATGCCCTTAAACTCTCCTTGGAGCGAGATCTTGCAAGGTCTATTTCAGACAAACAGTGGGCTCTTATCTTAACAGGGTGCATTCGTCTTCTATTTGCAATACTGGTTATTGCAAATTAAAGTACTGCACAAACTTCACCTTACTAACACCAGGCTGGCTAGGTCTGATGCCTGCACCAGATGTGGTCAATCATCGGCCGATCATTTACACATGTTCTGGTCCTGCCCTAAACTTTTAGCCTTCAGGTCCGATGTTTTAACGACACTCAGCCAGGCACCAGGAATCACCTTACATCCAGATCCTATTACAGCCTTATTTGGTTTCCCTCTAGACCCTCATATCCCAGCAGCAAAACAACGTGTGGTGGCCTTTTGCACTCTGTTGGCTAGACATGCAGTTCTCTTGAGGTGGAAGGGTTTTTCTGCCCCCTACCCATAACTGGTGGCTTCGGGAGATTCTAAGCTGTATTAAGTTAGAGAAGCTATGCTTATGTAGGTCAGGGTCACTGCAGACATTTAACAAAACATGGCTGCATGTCCTTAAGTACATTGGGGAGTGCAGCATCACTCCGGAGTAGGGGGGAGAGGCGAGTGAGCAAGTCGACTACCCTTGTTTAGTTCTTCGCATATTGATTTATTTAATTTTATGTGTGTACTCTACTTTTTTATTTTTCATTTCTCCCCTTACCTTATAAAAGACACTACCCAATGTGTGTGGGCGTGACCATAGAGGGTACGTTTGTGTTTGTGTGTGAGTGCATGTGAGTGTGTGTGGGTATGTGTGTATGTACCTCCTTTGTATCTTTTAATATACCTAATTTTCATATATTTCATATGTATAGTTTATGTTCCATAATTCATGCTCTCTTATGGGGAGGGAGCTGGGGATGATATTTTTTTACATATTGACTACTAAGGATGGTCCCTTCTTCAGTCTTGGTCTCCCCAACATTTCCTCCTTTCACATTTAGGGAGTCTTTCCTTGCCACTGTTTCCCTAGGCTTGCTCAGTCAGGTCTGTGGGCCTAGATGGTTGTAAAGCTGCTACTGCACTGTACCACCTCAACCTATGAATCCCAACACACACCCTGCAGGTATTTATAGCCCAATCATCCTTGAGCAATGCCATCTGCAGGAGCCTATAATCACTACCACCTTAAACGACTTAAACACAATTTTTTGTCTGTATATATATATCCTTCCTTACTTCTTATTTATTTGCATGTTTGTCACACTTAAGTGTTTCGAAACATCAAACCAATTTAAATATTAGTCAAAGACAACACAAGTAAACACAAAATGCAGTTTTTAAATGAAGGTGTTTATTATTTAAAAGTGATTGCCCCCCCTTGTTAAAACATAGCTGGTTTATCACACCTGAGTTCACTGTCTCTAGCCACACCCAGCACTGATTATTGCCACACCAGTTCTCAATCAGGACATCACTTAAATAGGACCTGCCTGACAAAGTGAAGTACACCAAAAGATCCTTAAAAGCTACATATCACGCCAAGATCCAAAGAAATTCAGGAACAACTGAGAAAGTAAGTAATTGAGATCTATCAGTCTGGAAAGGGTTATAAAGCCATTTCTAAAGCTTTGGAACCCCAGCGAACCACAGTGAGAGAAATTATCCAAAATGGAGAAGACATGGAACAGTGGTGAACCTTCCCAGGAATGGCTGGCTGACCAAAATTACCACAAGAGCGCAGCGACGACTCATCCAAGAGGTCACAAAAGACCCCACAACAACATCCAAAGAACTGCAGGCCTCACTTGCCTCAGTTAAGGTCAGAGTTCATGCCTCCACCATAAGAAACAGACCGGGCAAAAATGGCCTGCATGGCAGAGTTCCAAGACGAAAACCATTGCTGAACAAAAAGAACATTAAAGCTCGTCTCAATTTTTGAAGAACACATCTTGATGATCCCCAAGACTTTTGGGAAAACATTCTGTGGACTGACAAGACAGAAGTTGAACTCTTTGGAAGGAGTGTGTCCCATTACATCTGGTTTAAAAGTAACATAGCATTTCAGAAAAAGAACATTATAGCAACAGTAACATATGGTGGTGGTAGTGTGATGGTCTGGGGCTGTTCTGCTGCTTCAGGACCTGGAAGACTTGCTGTGATAAATGGAACTATGAATTCTGCTGTCTACCAAAAAATCCTGAAGGAGAATGTCCGGCCATCTGTTGGTGACCTCAAGCTGAATCGAACTTGGGTTCTGCAGCAGGACAATGATCCAAAACACACCAGCAAGTCCAGCTCTGAATGGCTGATGGAAAACAAAATGAAGCCTTTGGAGTGGCCTAGTCAAAGTCCTGACCTGAATCCTATTGAGATGCTGTGGCATGACCTTAAAAAGGCCGTTCATGCTGGAAACCCTCCAATATGGCTGAATTACAACAATTCTGCAGAGATGAGTGGCCAACATTCCTCCACAACGCCGTAAAAGACTCATAGCAAGTTATGGCAAACGCTTGGTTGCAACACTTTTGTTGCTGCTAAGGGCGGCCCAACCAGTTATTAGGTTTAGGGGGCAATCACTTTTTCACACAGGGCCATATAGGTTTGGATTTTCTTCTCCCTTAATAATAAACACCTTCATTTAAAAACTGCATTTTGTGTTTACTTGTGTTGACTAATATTTAAATTGGTTTGATGTTCTGAAACACTTAAGTGTGACAAACAAGCAAGAAAATAGGAAATCAGGAAGTGGGCAAACACTTTTTAACACCACTGTATAGGTGGCAAGAGTCAGCTCCTGAAAATGGCAGTTCCTGAGGGTACGGTTCAAATCCCAGATGGGGCAACATGAAGATCACCCAGTCCAGGGGGTAACTATCCCTGCAACCAGAGAAGTCCAGGTAGGTTCTAGACTCTCCCCTGTGACTCTGACTGGGATAAGCTGTGGTAAAACTGGAGACTTTGCTATATATAAAACAACTTCAAAGTTTGGAGTCTGGTATCACTTTTCAGCACAGACATGGCAACATGACGTGATAAAACTTGACTTGACATGCTATAACAACACACCCGACCCAAAACTACACACAGAGACTGTTAATGTCCTAAAATACAGGAAATGCAGGATAGTTAAACCAACAAACAAGCAGTTAAATTAAGGAAGTAATTTCCTCTCTGACTTTGCTATGCATGCTTTCTGCCCATGCTCTCCCACTTAACTGCTCTCTCGGTATATCTCCATTTTTTTTACACGCCAGTTTGCCCTGAATCTACAGAAGCAAGTCTTTCTGTTTACAGAACAGAAAATGTTAAAGAAATTCCCATAAATGCAGCGTCTGTCCTATTCCAGTCTGACAATTACACAAGCATGAGATTTTTTTTTTTTACCATAAATAAATTTTTATGTGCTCTATTAACACCTAACAAAAAACCAGACTGAACTTTGAAGTGAGCACTTACAAAAGAACTTTGAGGTTGTTTTGAATGATCTCATTTCTTTGCGAACTTGTCTAAATAAATGATGAACTTTGACTGGGACTGTGAGATAAGGTACTGGATTACTGACCATGAGCTGCCACTGCTGGGCACACATTCACAACAAATATATTCGGCATAAACAGATCCGACAGGGTTTCAGAGTTTCAAGCCAATAAAGGCCCTGATACTGATTCTTTGTATCATATTGGTACATCCTGAAAGAAGGAGATAGTCAGTTATAATCTTGCACCAAAATATTTACACAAACTTTTGACATCTGAAGAATTATCAGAATAATGATCTCATCGTAATTAGGGGTGGGTATTGGAAAGGACTTCGCGACACGACATGCATCACATCGGAAAAATCGATATTTTAAGCTGAAAATCGATGTAGTATATCACGAAAATAAATATCGCGATATTGTGCTGTATCGATTTTTTAGCACAGCCCTAATCATAAAATATCATATATATTTCTGAATATTGCTTTCGAACAAGCTTGTCCATGTTACTCTCTGCAGAAAAGTGGACTTTCACTTTCACATGGCCCAGAGTTATTTCACTTGCATATACCCAAGCATTCCTTGCCAGACTGAAAGTATATGTTACACAATCTTTAAGTGCCGTTTATAGTTTGTACCGCCTATGTGTAGTTAATTAGTGTATAATTAAGTGCAATCTTTTCTTTTTAAGAAAGTGAGAGAACTGTAATTTAAATAATACCGGTGCGTTTTTAAAACACTCTTTGCAACGAAAAATATAACCTCAAACCTTTGAGAACACACTTAAACATGTTTGCTACAAGCAAATGTTTCAAAATGATGCAGTTTTTTATTAATTTGTTTATTTATCATCTCATCAGCACCAATGGCTATTCTTTACAGGACCAAGGCTACATCGATACTAGACAGTAACATTCATACTGGGCCAATTAGAGCGACCAGTTAACCAATGCAGGTCTTTGGACTGTGGAAGGAAACCGGAGTACCCAGAGTAAACCCGTGAAGACACAGGGAGAACACACAAACTCCAAACAGACGAACTGCTTTGAAAAGTTTTCAAGTTCATCAGTACTCCACCAGATCTTCCAATAATCTTCATCTTTTGAGGGAAAGTACTGAAAGTACTTTGTATGAGTCCTTTCTGTGTGTTTTTTACTTTCCCTGCCTATTCTCTCTTTACATTTTGCTGTTTCTTTTGAAGTTTATAGATACGGTACTTTCTTGTGCAAATAATTCAATAAGAATTGAATTTAAATCTCTGGAGCTCTGAGGGAACAACGCTAACCACTTGTGCCACTGCCACCAGATGATCCAGCATTGTTTTTGCAAGATCTCAGAACGGACGTGGTTCATTAAAAGTTGTAACAATGTGTCGAGTTAACTTTGCAATTTTTTATTAAGTTTGTTTAAAACATTTATTCATTCTCTTATCCACTTAGAGGGTCGCAGTAGAGCCGGTGCCTAGCCGGCACCAACAACCTACACAGGGCACCAATCCATCATAGGGCACACTCACTCGGGACATTTTAGAGACACCAATTAACCTAACACACATATTTTTGGGAGGAAACCAGAGTACCTAGAGTAAACCCACAGGGAGGACCCAGACCACCCCAACTGGGGATTGAACCCAGGACCTTCTTGCAGTGAGACGACAGTGCTACCCACCGAACCACCATAAAACCATATTGGAGGAAAATGAAACAAGGGTTTGGCCACCTTCAAAGGTGTTTATTTAAGGTCTCAGGAATTGAGTGGTTCATGAAACGTTGCAGAAACATGCCCTCATAGGTTTGTTCCCTGGAGAGGCTGATGTTATCTTGGCTTTGTTTATGAAAGCAACCCAACATTTAGTCGTATATACTCATAAGTCATCAAATTCAGTTCTCGCAACTCATATGCCCAAAACATAGGAGCACATGTCAGCTTTCTTGTGTTTTTTTACATATATTCTTAGTCCAAACAAGTCACCATGGGTCCTAAGAAGGTTAGTGATAACAGCCAGCCAAAGAGGAAAACCACGAACGTGATATAATATATATTTATAACATTTATAACGGTAGTGCTTGAATTTCATCTGATTATCGTTTTCATTTTTGTCTGTGTATACAGGGTGTCTATAAAGTAAGTCCTACTTCAATCAATTCATAACTCACCGACCAACGTACATGAGAGGCTGTTTTCAGATTAATATGAGCCACACGGAGCCGGGGATCATCAACATTCATCGATTCAGCGTGAGCCCCGTGGGTGACGCGACAGACATCAACGCATGTATTAATAATGTTAAAGCGAGACTTACTCTATAGACCCACAGTATATAGTGTATAAGTATAAAATACCAGTCCATTAGGGATTATGGCAGCCTAGCGGTTATGGTACTGGACTATGAATCAGAAGGTCCTGGGTTCAAATCCCACCTCTGCCAAGCTTCCACTGTTGGGTCCTTGAGCAAGACCCTTCACCCAAAATTGCTTGGATTGTAAGACCGTATCAAATTGTAAGTCGCTCTGGATAAGGGTGCCTGCTAAACAATGTTAATGTTAAGGAATGCATGGAAGATCGTCTCGTGTGGCCACGCCCATCACATTTGCAACGCATCATTTGCTTGGCGGTGTGGCTGCCACTCACCTCGTTGCCGTGGTTTTGCAAGAACTCCACTTCTTGTTGGGAAAAGGTTGTCATGGAAATGGACTTGACCCTGTGAGGCGGGTTGAGCCCCCTCCTGTAAGGGAGAGAGAGTGATGAACAGCAAGGCGGTGAATGGGGCTTTCACCATTAGACGCAATCTGCTAGGATTATGGATTATTGCTATGCAGGGTGTGTATTGGTTTGAGGGCAGGGTGGCGGGAGGAAAATGTGGGGGATTAAAGAACGCCAGTACTAATAGCCTTACCAGTGAAAATGCATACGGTCACTACACGTAACGCGAAACACGGTTACTACACGTGTGTGACGGTGATAGAGCTCGGCAAAGGGGAACGTCAAACATAAGAGATGTTCTGCTTGAACCGTGCAAGCTTGCTGACATGCAGCAAAACGGGCTTCATGATGCAAAATCTGGAAGCGTGACGAAACGAGACGTAACATGGGGGGCACGACGCCTGGAAATGACTTGGTAATCATGATTGTAAACACCGCACGGTTACATATGCTAGTGACACAGATTGGAGAACCCGCAGGCTTCTGACATAAGACCAGCTGGACATGGTGATCGTACATAGCCTACACGTTCGGTTACTTACAGCATTCCGGAGCATGACGTGCACACGAAGCAGCCCACGGTTATATCGGTGTAGGTGACTCCCGGCTGGCCGCACTCGAAGCAGTGCTTGTTGGGCCCGGTTTGGGCGAGCTCCCGGACCTTGCGGGCGCAGATTTCCTGGTTGTCCCGGTGCTTTCGGTTCGACATGCTGGTGCGTCGTGCACAGACTCTCGACCTGCGTTTGCCTCCTCCCGCGTTTCACACCACTGCGTTTCTCCCAGGCGCGTTATGAAAGCTGCTCTGTGCCTGCATGATCTTCATGCCATTTATCTCCGCGATCTTGCATGCGCAGTTCCAACTCCGACTGGATCGAGCTCGCGGTTTCCCCCCACGAACGCGCCTTGATCCTTAAATCCTCCTTAGAAATCCGCGATCGCGCGTTTGCATTTGCCACGCATTCGCATCCATCCTGTAGTAACAGCACGGCCAAAGAAACCCGCCCGACCCGTCCTTCCACGAAGACACGCCGCTTTATTGGAGCTCTGACATAAATCCGGGCTTCAGTAGGCTACACAACACAGGACGAACTTGTGACCAGCAACAGGATGCACAATCACAAGCGCATGTATTATCATTAGGATTATATTTATAATGATAATACCACTAACTGATCTGGTTTGGCTCAGTGATTAAATGAGTGCTGCAGAAATGAGTCAATCCGCCGAATGGGTGTCATTTATTCACTGAATCTATCAACACACGTATTTAACTATTCATAATGAGGACTAGTCCATCTCAGTATGTTATTTTTTACAAGGTTTCTCCTGTTACTGTTAGGACTCAGTCCTGTTACTCTTTAGATGATAAACAGGACTGAGTTTTCGGGACAGAATTAACCTAATACATAAAATGTAATCATATGGCGTCCAATAGCATTAGGGCACTGAGCACATTCGGATAATTTACCAAAGATATTTTATTTACATTTACAGCATTTAGCAGACGCCCTTATCCATAGCGACTTACAATCCAAGCAACTGTGGGTTATGGGTCTTGCTCAAGGACCCAACAGTGGCAGCGGTGAGATTTGAACCCTGGACCTTCTGGTCCATAGTCCAGTACCTTACCCACTAGGCTACCACAGTCCCATACAACAACTTATATTATACTTTATAATACAACAACTTAGGTATCAGGATTAGTAAGTTGAGATTGATCTTGTCAGTCATAGCTACTATATCATGACTGTGGTAGCCTAGCGGGTAAGGTACTGGACTATGGACCAGAAGGTCCAGGGTTCAAATCCCACCTCTGTCAAGCTGCCACTGTTGGGTGCTTGAGCAAGGCCCTTAACCCACAAGACTGTATCAATTGTACCCCCCGCCCTAGATAAGGGTGTCTGCTAAATGCTGTAAATGTATATCATCAAATATACAGAAAAAAACAAGAGAGTCTCACTTTTGGTGTGACCAAACTTCCTACTGAACATGTGACCATTCAGAAGTGGGAACATGTTAGGATAACGGGACTGAGTGAAAACCGGGGGGCATGACCAAAATGCATATTTTAAAGTAAAATATGATGGATGTTTATGAAAAAAAATAAAGATCCATGGATGAGATCTGGAGTGACACATCAATGCAGAAAAAACAGATTTCTGAAGGATTTTATTCATGATATTTTATTTTTAAGTGTAATGTTAGAGAGCAGCTAACAAATACTATTTGTCAGTGTTCTAGGTAGTTTAATGTTTTAAATTATATACTTTGCAATTGCATGTCTGTGCAGGACTCTGCTTAATAATAAAATGTTTTTGCAGTTAATTATATGAATTATCTATGTCATGTCCTGGAGATGGCAATGTCACCCATTCGGTGGAATGGCTCACAGAAGCACTCATAAAAGTTGTGCATTATGAACCCACAATGTGTGACACACACACTCTGTTTTATATCCATGTTTGTACCGTTTCCCAGCAACTTCGGTTTTACTGCCGACGCTGGTCATCAGGCCTTTTTGCAGGTCGAAATAAATGTATTGTGCACTGCACTTGGCGTGGATAGATAGACACGCCAACGTCCTTATGCTAATGCTGAACAGAAAACAGCAAAGAACAGAAAGAAATCTGCAGACATTTTAATCGGCTTGTCTCTGAGACCAACGTCCGACATTCTTCTCTGATGAAAACGCAGATTATATTGGGTGTTTCCTGCTTAGTGAACGAAAATGTAATAAAGGTCCACGGCCACTAGAGGGGGCGTTTTGCATGCGTCTGCATACTTCGTTGACTGAGCGAAAATTTGGCGGTGTGTGTCACTTCTTCTGTAATACTGTACTGTTTTGCCAGCTAAGGGTTTCACGAGCGTCTTGAGAGTGTTTAGATAACACTTCCAAGAATATTGTTTTCAATTCACACTGTATGATTGGCTCTCAGGTGACATAGCAGCATACCGTCCCAGAGGGTGCCTTCTGGCTTGGGTGGAGACGCAACTGGCTGTGTCTGAGAGAGGAGAAGCTGGTCAAGGGGTTCAACAGCAACACCTACCCAGCCTTGAGATGGACTAGGATCCAATAGAGGACATGCTTACGCCTCCGCCCTGTATTCTACGGGGATAGGCGCCGGATCCCCCATGACCCTGACCAGGAAAAGCATCATTATAACTTGATAAATAAAAACATTATAATGGCATTTGCTCTTCCTCTGTAACTGTGTTGTACATTACATTTAGTAGATGCTCTTATCCAGAGCGACAACACAACTTACGCAATCTTATAATCAAAAAAAGAAGTAATTGTGAGTTATGGCCCCCGCTCAAGGGCCCAGTGGTGCAGCTTAGCAGTCCTTGGATTTGATGCCCAGGCCCTCTGGTGAATAGTCCTGTACCATAATCCCCTTTTAAATAAACAAGATTTAAGTTTCAATTCCCTGTTCAGATAGGTGTGTTGAAATTCTTCGCAGTAATTGCCCATGTGCTGAAGATACAGACAGCAGGGATTAGAGTGAAATCCAATGGGGAAAAATATTTCTTTAAAAGCAGTTAAGCTGCTTATCAGAGTGCCACTGCTCCTCCAGTGCGTTCTGTGAGTCAGTCTTCAGGTTCCCCTCCATTATTGCTCATTATTTTACTAACTTGCCGTGCAGTTAAGCTAGAGTTTGGGTTTAACTTTACCTTCTGTTTAGAATAATCCCAAAAATAAAGCTTTTCAATGGGATCACACTATGGTCTAAGTGTCCCAAAACTGGTGAGTTTGTTTTGTTGTACATTTACACCTATGTCATTTTAGCAGATGCCCTCATCCAGAGCAACTTGCAAATGATACATACTTACAGTCCAAGCAGTTGTGGGTTAAAGGCCTTGCTCAAAAACACAACAGTGGCAGCGGTGGACCCTGGACCTTATTGTTCATAATCCAGTACCTTACCCACTAGGCCACGGCCACATATTTATTTCTGTAGCAATTTTACAAAAGAGCATTGAATCAAAGCAGCTTTACACCTACATAGGCCTAAAGCCCCAAATGAGGAAGCCTAAGGTGATAGTGGCAAGGAAAAACTCCCTAAACATAATGAGCTAGACGCCTTGGGAGAACCAAAACTCAAAAAGGAACCAAACCTCTTTCAGGATGGACCAGGGATCTCTAACCACACTAACTGCTTACACCAAAGTGTATTGATATAGCACTGTTTAACAATGGAGCATTGTCTCAAAGTAGCTTTATAAATAACTAGGCCCTAAACCCTAGTTTAGGAAGCCAGGAGAGACAGTGGCAAGTAAAACTCCCCAAATATTATTAGGAAGTACCAAGACATAGTGCAGCTCTAGAACATAATATAAAACTATAGTATAAAATATACAATAATGTATATACTAAATAAATTAATGAATATGAGAGAGTCTCTTGGCATTATTTAGTCCAGTAAACAGTCACTGTAGGTTCTAGCATCCTCTAGCAGATAATGGTTTTTCTGTCATGTGGTAGCATAGCGGTTAAGGTACTAGACTATGGATTAGAAGGTCCAGGCTTCAAATCTGCCAAGCTCACTGTTAGGTCCATAACAAAGGCCCTTAACCCACAATTGCTTGGATTTTAAGAATGTATACATCATACGGATAAGGGTGCCTGCTAAATGACATTAAAAGAAATGCATCCTCAGTCAACAGGAGGAAGGGAAGGTCCTGTTGTGAGTAAAGGTATGAAGACTGGACTCCATTTCAAACGATGGTGCTCCACACACTCCAGCATCTGGCCAACATCTGACCGACTTGTTTAATGCATTCATACATGTGCAAAACATAATGACTAACAAGTCCATGAAGTAATGACAGTTACCATATCTGCAACATATGCAGGGGCGCCAGTAGGAATTTGGGCCCCATGTAAGGAGGTTCACTACTCAGTCCTCCAGGCTTTTACATTTACATTTACAGCACTGAACCTGCAGTCTTATCCAGAGCAACTTCTACCTGATGCAATCTTACAAGTTACAATGCAAGAAATAGAGGGTTAGACTCCTTTTACAAGGGCCCAGCCATGGCAGCTTGGCAGTGCAGGTACTCAAACCCTGTTTCAGCTTAATCTGGGTCTGGTGGTTTAGTGGTTAAGGATAAAAACAAAGTTCAGAAAATCCAGGGTTCAAATCCCACCGCTGCCATTGTTGGGTTCCTGAGCAGATTCCTTAAGTCACAATTGCTTGGACTGTAAGATTGTACCTCACTGCTGTTTCTAATTTTAATTCATTGGCTTCTCATCTTCTCATGGTCCTTGGTTTGGTCTCAACCACATATCATTCATAGTGTCTAATAATTTCTAGGTTTCCCTGCACTGAAAAAAGCACAGGTAATCATCTGACTTTAAAATAAGTTACAACGGAAGCACTTTCATTAATGTTTCCAGCTAGTTGTGTTTCAAACGAAGCTCTCAGACTTTACAATGAATGTTTTCAGAGACCGAGCCACTTTTCAGAAAGAGAACATTGTGCTCAGGCATTACTAATGTTGTCAGGTAAGTCTGCTTACACAACATACCACAAAATTTAGGATTATTCTTAATGACGTCTTAACAAAGTGTGAGAAAACATTTCAAAATAGCTGTAGAAAGACATTCCTTATGCCTGTGTCACTCCAACACCTTTACTGTCAGGGTTTAAGCATTCTTGATTTGGATTCAAATAATACACTCATTTACAAAATAAAACTCACCAAGAAGGAGTTGTTGGAATCGAATGAAACGTCATATGTGTGAATGTAATGATGATATGTGTAAGTGATTACAATATTACAGCGAAAGGATACATTTATTGGGGAAAACTATACATTTGAAAGGAGGCTCTAGTACCCTTTTAGATTGTCTCTAGCCTGGATACAAAATGAGATACGGTTGGGCATAGAGGCAAACAGGTTCAGTATGGTATCCTGTAGCACATTTGTCCACGGATGTTACAACTGGGCCTGTAGATCCTCATCCATCACACTACACTACCCAAATGTAGCATCTGAGAGCCTTTTTATAGGGCAGCGGGGAAGCATTTTTATGCCCTCTTGTGGCAAGACCCAGTGTCCAATCAGACCACATCTGTAATCATTTACATATCTGCCTGAGGCACAACTGCATACCGAGTTTTGCAGGAATCCAACATTTCTATCTGGGTGCATTATTTTTTTGGTCAGTGAGTAGATAATCAAATAATAGAGTTGATTTAGTTTTGAATAAACAGAGATTAAAGGGCAAGTCCCCAGTTCAGATACGTGTTGAAATTGTTTGCAGTAATTACCCATATGCTAAAGATACAGACGATGGGGATTATTCTAAAAACCAGCACATAAGCTGTTAGTCAGAGTACCATTGCTGCAGTTCTGGTACCTTCTGCAATGTTGTCAGTACTGGCAGGTTGGGCACAACAGGTTTTACCTGTAAGTCTACACTGTAAAGAAATTTAGCGTACCTGTCTCAACAGCTCAACATATTAGACCTAACCGCACTCTAATACAAAACAATTAGAAAGGATATAGACACGATTTCTCAAAGACATTGCTCCAGACAGTGTGAATGAATGTGCAATCTTACATGGAATGATCATGTATGGTTAAACGCCCTGTGTCTAATCTTACAAAAAAAATCTGACAAACATATAACATGAAATAAATACGATTGCCCAATAAGCAGTGAATTAGTCACAGAACACATGTCAAGGTTAATTTTCTCAAGAAGGGGTGCAGTCTTACTAAGGAGACAAGCTTCCTTCTTTTTTAAATAATAAGTACAGGAAGTTCTGATGTTCTCTATGTCACACTTTATCTGTTGGCCTACAGATGACCTTCCTGATCCTGGACAAGCTTAATATCACTGAAATATTTGGTCACGTGACCTTTCAGGGACAACACTGACCAATGTTCAAAAGAAAGTTAACATGTACAACAGCTTGTCTTACAGAAAGTTGTTGAATTTATTTTTCCGTAATGAACTTCTTCTCACGTCCCAAAAACATGCCAGGAGGGTTAAAGTCAAATTTATTTCTATAGCACGTTTTACAACAGAGCATTGTCTCAAAGCTGCTTTACAAATATCCTGAGCCAACAGCCCCCCAACTGAGCAAGTCTATGGTGACAGTGGCAAGGAAAATGTTCTAAGGAAAAAACATCGTGAGGACAAAGACCGCAAAAGGGCCTCAACCTCCTTGGGCAGCTTAGGTGTTGTACAAAGTAATTAAAGTAAGTTACCGACTTAATGCGTTTGTAGTAATAGTTTAAATACATAGAAGCTAAATCTAAAAATTAAAAGAGATATTTAAGGAAAATATCATAAATAAAATAAAATAATATATAGACTATGACATAATAAACATAATATTATGAAGAGTATACTAAATAGAGAATATAAAACTATAAAATACTGTATAACACAACAGTGTAAATAAATAAAATATTGAATAAAATAACATCATTTAATCATTCAAAAGTTGAATGTTTTGCTGCATTTCAGAGCGGATTAGTATTTGCCATGTGCCCTCAAACTGGCATACATCTCATGTGTCCTTCGCTACCCAACATATCCCGAGATGCCTTCGCCACGGTCTACTTGGTCTTCAAGGGACACGCCTTCGTGGATTGCGTAGACTGCGTCCCTCGAAGGACGCAGCCCCTGAAATGGGATTCAGCCACCGACAGTCAGCACTCTGTTCTTCTTTGGTCTTCAAGTAGTTGTTGGAAAGCTTTGAGGCAAGGTGGCACCTCCGTCGCCTCACAACAAGAAGGTCCTGGGTTTGATCCCAGGTGGAGTGGCCTGGGTCCTTGCTGTGTGGAGTCTGCATGTCCTCCTCACGTCCTCGTGGGTTTACTCGGGGTGCCTTGGGTTCCTCCTACAGTCCAAAGACATGTAAGTTCGGTGAACTGAAGATGCTAAACTGATCACGAACGAGTTTGGTGTTGAAATAACAATGAAACCTTGTTCCTGTCAAGAATACTGCCAAGTGTGCTGATGTGACGGTAAATATACCAAATAAACACCGCTTTGGGTGTGGTTTTCGGTCGTTATCCTGCTGTGAATCCTTCTCTACAAAGATCCTAACGAGCATTTACACTAGTGCTCTCAGACTTTTGGTCTCCACTGTGTGGCAGCTGAGGTGGAAACCGTTTCCAAAGTCATGTTCCTTTGCATAGGACAGCTTAAGAGGAATTGCCGTATATGTGAAGGACTTTGTGTTTCGTGTCGAAATCGTTAAATTTCTTGGAGTATCTGCATATATAAACTCGACAAGTTTTGCACGCAGTCAGGTTGCGGTATAAACCCGGAAGCGGGTTGCGCGTGGGGGGCGGACCAACAGCGGAGGCTCCGGGAGAGCAGTGTGAGAAGATCTTACTGATTCTGCGAGGACTTAGAACCATCATCGCTTTATAACTCTTTAATAGAGTGTCAGAACAAGGCGGTAAATGCTGGCTACTTACTGCTAAATGCTTTATGGAGCTGAGTGGATCAGATGATCAGACGCGCCTGGTAGGAAAACCAAACCTCCGCTGATGACTTGCGCGTTTATTAATTATTTTTTATAACTATATAAGCATCTGCTGGTTTTGTACTTTGGATGCGTGCATGATCGGAAGAAGCTATGCCATTTCCTCACGAGGATCATCATCTGAGATTGCGTTACCATTTCCCTACGAGAGCGTAAACGTTTTATACCGGTCTCATTTACTCAGAATGAAAAAAAGTTTGGACTCTGTTTAATATTTGGCGTTGAGACCTCAGCAAGAGGAAGAAGCAGCTCAAACTTGCACACCTCATGACCCAAGGACTAACACCGGACTTTGTGTACAGTGTGTCTTTCTAAAGTCAAAATGACTGTCAAGCTGGACTTTGAAGAATGCCTGAAAGACTCCCCCAGGTTCAGGTAAGCCATTTATAGCACCTTTAATCTGCAGCACAATCCATCTGTCCTCCAGTGTTTGGTTAATCTTTGATTACACTCTTAAAATGATTCCTCGAAGGGTTCTTTGGATAGCTGATGGTTCTTTGTGGAACCAATAAAAGAAAGAAATTGTTTGCTGCTCCAACGAGGTGGTTGCACCTCAACCTGACTTATGGGCTTGTGCAAAGAACCTTTAATCTGCAGTGCAAGCATTCTGCCTTCCAACAGTGTTTGGTTAATCTTTAGGCTCTTTAAATGGTTCCTCAGGGGTTATTTTGATAGCTTGCGGTCCTATGTGGAAGTATATTTGGAGAAAAGACTCGTTGCTCCTTCGAAGAAGTTTTTGCACCATAAAATGGATTGTTCTGTGTAATCTGCTGCACAAACCATCTAACTGAGAAATGTTTGGAACATCTTTAATTACTCCCATAAAGTGGCTGCTCAGGGGTTCTTTGGGTTGGTTACCCCTTTTTGGCAAAGGAAAGGCTCTTTGCACCCTAATATGGCCTTCTACGTGGGCTTCTGACTTCTTAGACGTAGGTTACTGCGTTGATGTTTTAATGAAAAACATCTGCCCTACAGTGTTTGGTTTATCTGGAAATAGACCCTTAAAATGGTTCCCTAAGGGTTCCCTGGCTAGTTTACGGTTCTCTGTGGATCAGTTTTAACTAAAGAAAGTTTAGTTGCTGATCCGAAGGGGATTTTGCACACTGGCATCGGTTTCTAAATGAGTTCCATGACAACATTTCTGATGCAACAAGCAGTCTGCCCTCCAGTCTGTGTGTGGTTCAGTTTGAAATTAGGTCTTAAAATGATTTCTGAAGGGTTCTTTGGATTGTTTACTCTTTTCAGTTGAACAGTGCCTGATAGAACCTTTAATCTGCAGTGCAAACCATCTGCCCTCCAGTGTTTGCTTAATATTTAGAGATACTCTGAAACGATTCCTCAAGGCGTCTTTGGCCTTTTGGTTGTAGGGTTCTGTATATAACTTTTAAGGAACTATCACTTTTAGGGTGCTTCTTGGACCCTGTCATCTGATCATAATACGCTTTTTATGTTTGTTGTTCAATTGTTTTAACAGAAACCTACATCGCTAGACTACAGTCAGATGACAGATGCTAGACATGACATTTTCCAGACCTCTGCTCTGGAAATAAGGGGTTTGGCTAAAGAATCAATGGGATTGTGAGCACTGAAGACGAGACCGATAGGGAGCATGGGATCCTCCACCAGCAGCCAGCCTGGTTGCAGGGGGTGGATCCATTTTTAGAGAAATGCACACTGTCGGTAGTTCTTCATTAACGTTCTGGTACAGGCATCGTGTTTTACAGAGTGAGTTATTTAGCTGAGGGAGCAAAATGTAGTTATCCTTCTCGGCTGTTCTTAGTCTCAAATTATAGGTTTGTCCGAGCCAAAAGGAGAACGGCTTTGGGAAAATCTAATACTGGGTTGTTGTGGATGTTGTGTAGGGTGCGGCAGTATTTCTGTCATACCACAAAGCAGTGATTGTGACATTGCCGCCATCATTTCTCTTTTCTTTAATCTTCTTTTATCCTTCTTTTATCCTTTTGTCCAGATGTGTGAAATGACGTCTGTTCAGGCTAATTATCTTTCTTCGAATGCCCCCCCACCAATTCTTTTTATTTTGCTTTCTGGCTGGTAGACTTGCACAGTGGAAAGTCTGAGTGTACAGACCCGGGGCTCCATAACAGAACGGGTGGAGTGGGTTAGAGAACGAGGCCACAGCCGGCAGAAACACACAGACCCGAATGTACACATAACACACACACCTTCTGCTTTTTAATAATTTCCGTCTGCGTTATGTCATAGTTGTTCAGTGAGCGCCTTGGCCCTCTCTGCCCTTCTCAGCCATGCACACACTTGCACAAGCACTTCAGATAGGGAAAACAAAATGACAGGCATAGTGATGAAGCAATGACCCTGACATAAACACGATCCAGGCCCAGTTCACACTAAACTGCTGCCTCCCGTTGCTAGGTGACACTCGGGTGGGGGTGGTGGAGACAGGAAGTGAGGCGATACCAACATGATAAACATGAGACAGGAAGTGTGTTTTCAGAAGGAAGATCATTTGTGAAACGTCAAGTCCCTCTCATGCACACATGCACAGGACAAATGACGAATAAATGCTTTTAAATGCAAAAACCGTTGTTGTTGTTGTACTGGGTTTGATGTTTCTGCAGGCGTTTTAAAATGGATTAACATGTGCTCATTGCTTTAATACAGTATGAATTTTTTAAAACAGCATAGTCCTCATACCACTACTCAGTACCCATCATAGGGTAATAACTTCCAGGACACAAAAATCTATAGTGGCTTCTATTTGGACTACCTGTCCCAACTCACACAATTCTAACTATATATGCTATAGATTTGATTCTCTATTTCTTTAGTTCATTTTCATTTTAACCTACATATTCTATTCTAATTTTACATAGGGTATTTTCTTTACATAAAATTTTAATTCTTGCATTTAACATCCAGGCTGCCCATGGAGGATGGGACCCTATTTTCACAGGAAAACACAACCAAGAGGGAACGAGTCCACTAGAACAAGCACTAATTTCCAGAACAGGCAATGCAGTAGCACCTTTTTAACCCTTTAAAGCTTTAAGTAGGTAAGTCTAGCTCAGCGTTACTAGTAGGAAGTCACATTGGCCAATGACCAGCACTCAGCAAACTGTCATGTTGCTTGTAGTGTTAAGCAGAGAACAAAGTTTCTAATTTCTCCGTGTGCTAAAAGTAAAGAACGTAGTTCCTACTTATGCACATAGTTAATGTAAAGTAAATCAATATTCATGAAAGCCAGTTAAATAAAAAATGTAAACAAAAAATATGTATAGCAGTAAAAATACACACGCCAAACCTTTTTTTAATCTAACCAACTGCTTATGCTGCAACATCCCGAGTTATCCTGTGATTTCTGGGATGGGTTCCAGACCAAACCCTGCGACTCTGAACAGGATAAATGGAGTTTGATCTTTGGAGGGGAAAAAGTGATGGGCCAAAAGAGCTGATGTGGATTGTGGTGGCACAGAAGTTAAGGTACTGGACTATATCAGAATGAGAATCCCAGCCCTGTTGGAGAGTGGCACGGTGGCTCGATGGGTAGCACCATTGCCTCACAGCAAGAAGGTCTGGAGGTTTGATCCCCAGTTGGAGCGCTCTGGGACCTTTCTGTGTGGAGTCTGCATGTCCTCCCATGGCAGACGACTAACATTTACAGTGTTTAGCAGATGCGCTTAGGAAGGGAGATTTACTACTTATACAAGTTGCAATGCAAGTAATTCAAGTTTAAAAGCCTTGCTCAAAGGCCCAGACAGGGCGGCCTGGCACTGCTGGGACTCAAACCCTCATTCTGGGTTACCAGTCCAGTACAGTAATCACTGTGCTTCCACAGTCTGTAAACATTCTTACAAATATTCTATTATTAATTTTCCAATTTGGATAGTTTGTGTATATATAGATGGACAGTCAAAAAACCAACATTTTATTTGATGCATTAGGATGTCACAAGGCCCAATTCTGGGCTCACCAGTGAAATTTTTTTAGTTTGCATTTGTCTTGAATTTAATGATGTTTTTTTTTGTTTGTTTGGAGTGGAAAGTTGAATGTTTGACAAAATCCATACATTTGAGACACTATTAGTGAGTATTTGGTATTGATGCACTCAGACAATCTGATGATTTTATAATATTCCAAAGAGTGCCTTGTGATGTTACTGAATTCTTGGCTTTCTCAGTCTTCAAGTGCCTCCATAAATGCTCCAGGGAGTTCAGGTCGGGAGAACATACCATATACTAATAAGGGGTTTTGGGGGAGTTTTTTGTGTAAGATTTAACTTTCCTCTCAAATTGTTACCCTGATCATAATAAGAAAAGATTTTATTGAATAAGCACATTTTTAGTCACCCAACGACACTGTAAAAGAAATATAGAGATAAAAAATGACATAAACAACATGCAGCATAGACAGACATAAATAAGAATGGCATAAAACAATCACAGTTGTGGTTCACCCAAAGGCCAGGTGGAACAGGTGCGTTTTAAGATCGACTTTAAACTTTGCCACAGACGACCACACAAACTTGTAAGGGAGCCTATTCCACAGCTTCAGACCAGCCTTTATATAGGTCTTAAAGATCCAGAGTGAATAATTATATTGTTGTTTTTGTAGTTCATTGTTGTCATGACAGAAATATTTAAATCAGCTTGGTTTTGAGGTTATCCCTGTCCTGTTTAAACCAGTGCTACTTGGTGGCCCATTGACCTTCAAACTGTGGCTCTGCAGGTGACTAATTTATTGGTTAATTAATAACATTTGATATCAGTAGCTACTTCTGGCTAAAGCAAAGCAATGAGACCATAACTTCACTGACAGTTTCCCTGTTGGTATAAACTTAGGAAAGAAAACTGGAAACTGAAACACCAAAGGGCGGTGTAATCATGCTTGTTTCATCCAAAAACATCAAGGTTTATGCACATACAAACTCATAAATAGGATGAAACCATGTGCTGGGAAGAGATGATGCAGTCAGCAAAGCCTTTTCCCTAGAAAATAACTCTCTAATTGGACTGTGTCCAGAAGAGCATCAGAGCTAGAAATGATTCTGAGAGGAAAAACCGTCTGCTGCTGATTTTGTGAGCCTTGCAGCAGATGACAGTCTGGATATTAATCTTATTTTCCAATTACTAGAATTTGGAAAAAGTACTGACAGCTGGACCTACGGGAAATATGAATTAGTTAGGCTAGTTTATGATATAGCAACTCTGGTGGCTCAGTAGAGCCAGATGCTGGAAATGGCTCTTCCTGAGGGCCAGGGTTCAAATCCTGGGTGGTACAGCAACATGAAGGTCAGATTGTACATTTATGGAACCCTGTATTGGACCGGTGAATTGTCCAGAGTGTACATTTGCCTGAGCCCAGTGAATTCCTGGTTAAACCCAGACCCTCCCTGGCGATTCTGACAAAAATAAGTGGGAATAAAACAGGAAAACCGGATGCTTTGGTAAGTTTAGAATATTGTTTAGTAGTTTAGTAATTGTAAATCACGGTGGAAAATAAGTATTTGGTCACCCACAAACAGGCAAGATTTCTGTCTCTCACAGTCCTGTAACTTCTTTAAGAAGCTCTTCTGTCCTCCACTCCTTACCTGTATTAATGGCACCTGTTTGACCTCTTTATCTGTATAAAAGACACCTGTCCACAGCCTCAAACAGTCAGACTCCAAACTCAACCATGGCCAAGACCAAAGAGCTGTCGAAGGGGACACCAGGAAGGAAGGAAGAAAATGCAAATGATCATGAGGGAACGGTGAGCAAAAATTCCCAGAAGCTACACAGAGGGACCTGATGAATGACCTGCAGAGAGCTGGGACCAAAGTAACAAAGGCTACCATCAGTAACATATTAAGCCAAGAGAGACTCAGATCCTGCAGTGCCAGGCGTGTCCCCCTGCTTAAGCCAGTACATGTCCAGGACCGTCTGAAGTTTGCCAAAGAGAGCATATGGATGATCCAGAAGAGGATTGGGAGAATATCATGTGCTCAGATGAAACCAAAACAGAACTTTTTGGTAAAAACTCAACTGGAGGAAAAAGAATGCTGAGCTGCATCCCAAGAACACCATACCTACTGTGAAGCATGGGGGTGGAAACCTCATGCTTTGGGGATGTTTTTCTGCAAAGGGGACAGGACGACTGATCCGTGTTAAGGGAAGAATGAACGAGGCCATGTATCATGAGATTTTAAGCCAAAACCTTCTTCCATCAGTGAGAGCATTGAAGATGGAACAGCAATTGATACTTTGCTTAATGACTAACAGGCCACAAAGAAAGACCAAAATAAATGTGTGTGTGTGGGGTGTGTGTGTGTGTGGTGTGTGTGTGTATGTGTATGTGGATGTTTGTATATGTATGTTATGTGTATATATATATATATAGATATATAGTATATTTATATATATATATATATATATATATTATATATATATATATCTATATAATATATATATATATATATAATGTCTGATTTAACTGTTTTATTGCTTATTATTTTATTTTATTGCTAAAATGACCTACTGATCCAGTTTTTAACAACAGTTCATGTACGCCTATTAATGTGAATGTTTTTTAAATGCAGAAAGGCTAAATGATAATTTTTTAACATTGGTATCGGCCACAATAATGTGCTAAACATCGGTTATCATATCGGCCCAAGAAATTCAATATCGGTGCATCCCTATTGTTTACGATAATCTGCTTCAGCATCCAATGTATGTGTGTAATAAATAAAAAGGAAGGCTCTTCAGGGCTTTCTGCTCTTGTCACGTTGGTTCCAATCACGTCTCGGTACCATTGGTTACCTTATGTGTAGGACGCTATGAAAATGAAATGCCACTCTAAGTGTTTTTCGTCTCTTGAGCTGCTTTGGTGCGTCTGTCTGGGTGAGAGAGCTAGCGGAAGCCGCAGGGCACGAACATTGTGTGTGTGCGCACTCATAAACACACACACAAGATAGATGACAGATGATACTGACTCACTCATACACACACAAGGAGAAATGAGCATGGCGACCATCTTTGGCTGACAAGTATTTGTTGTGCATCAGATTGTGCAGACATTTTGAGTGCCCGAACAGGGTTCTTGTGTTTGTGTTATGCCTTGATTTAAGATTGTTGTTTTCTGTCGTCAGGGCGGCCATTGAGTCCGTGGAGGGCAACATAAGTGAACTGGAAACACGGCTTGAAAAGGTGAGAAGTGAAAATGCTAAGAAAGTGAGAGTTGCTCTTTTTATGTGTTAAATAATCTCATCCTCTCTGTGCTACACGTTACAATGAACTGCGGTCTGGAAGTATTGTTGGGGTTCCTAACAATAAATTTCCCATTGTAATAGGAGAAGTGTCATGCTTCCTCTTATTCCTTTCCAGATGCTCCCATTGAGAGTGGTGTCATGTTTATATGAACTGAAAGAGGAATTACCTATTGAAAGGCGTTTAACCACCCAGTCCAATTCTCTATCGCAATTCAAATGAATATCCCCAGTGCTGGTCTCGGTAGTGAGAGCTGCCTGCTGAATTTCTTTAGTCGGACACGTTTTAAAGCATTATTCATACCAGAGCTCTCCCAGTGGTGCAAATGAACCTCTAAAGCAAAAATTCGCATGTAGTGTTTACTGAGGTAATTGTTACACTTCAGGGCATGTAGTCATAGCCCTAATAATTGACTTTTAACCACTGCTGCATGTGTTTAGTGCATTTCCGTTGTGTATCCGCTATAATTACCATACATACATCCACTGGTGACAGCATAGCAAAATGTGATGGCAGCCACAGACGTCATATCTATATAGGGGCAGCACATTGGCACAAGCGTTTATCTCAGTCGCCTCACAGCTCCAGAGATCCAGTTTGATCCTGACCTCAAACTCCGCCTGTGTGGAGTTTGCATGTTCTCCTCATCTACGTGTGCGTTTACTTCGGTTTCCTCCCACATTCCAAAGCCGTGCTAAGTTAACTGGTCGCTCTGAATTGGCCCGTTATGAATATGCCTGACTATTACCGATGTAAACTTGCTCCTGTCGAGAATAGCCATCGATGCTGATGCGACGTTTACAAAATAAATAAACCAAAAAACATCTGTATATCAAATCGCATATGTATCCAGTGAGGACCAAACATCTGAGACCACTAGTGGAAATGCTTGTCTAATTTCATGTAATCAGCATAGCAATTTCATGACAGCATGCATTCGCACTGCATGGACTAATGATCCATGTTATCCAGAAATATGTCACTGAATTCTTGGATTTCTGTCTTCAAGTGCCCCCATAAATTCCCAGAATGCTTTAGGTCAGGTGACTGTGGAGAAAAGTCCAAGGCAGGCAGCACTCCTTGATCTTCTTTGGTCGTCAGTTAGTTGCAAATCTGTGTGGTGTGTTTGAGAAAAATGACAAATGGAAGCATTTGCAGTAGTGGACATAAATCTTTTTACTCTAAATATACAAAAAAAGTTTGTTTTTTTTTATTTAACAAACCTAACTGTCTGTTTTATTAACCAACCAAAATGATGGTATTAAAAACATAATACTTTTATAAGATCATACTTTTCTTGATTTTGCATGACATATCAGTGGTGCTTTAGTCATTTATGCATCCCATAATCGTTTAATACAGAGGTAAAGAAACGTTTTTAAAAAGGTTGTGAAAATGTTTGTCTCCATGTTTAGCTTAATCACATTGAAGACATGAGAAATAAATGTTACATTTCACTATATTAGGGGTAAAGGTTTTTTTAAGAAAACTGCATCACAGTTTTCCTTTTTCATGGTAAGTCCCCAGCTTTTCTCAGGAATTTGAGAAACTCTCACAGAATATCTCCAGATTCTACAGAGACCTAGATAATCTCTTGTGGGCTCTCCTCTAGAGCACTCTTCAAGTTTCACTTTAGTTTTGACCTCGACAGCCTCTTCATATGCCTCATTCTGGGGTTATTCAACCATTTGTGTGCAGATGTTTGGATGAAAATGTTGATATGTATACCTGGATTTGTATTTTGATCCAGCCATGACCCAATGGGAATGTGGAATTATCTTTATTTAATGTCGTATCAGGTGCAATGTGCTTGTCGTGAAATGGCTGAGGTTACATTGAGGCTACTCGTACACACTCACACCAGGCCAGTTTAGTGTAATCTGTTAACCTAAACATGTCTTTGGACAGTGGGAGGAGACCGGAGTAAACATGGACAGTAAACTGCACGGAGGTCGAGCATCTTGGCATGGAAAGGCAGATTTTCATTTGAAATCTCCTTGTGCTTCATAGAACCATGAAAATATACTTAGTAAGTGTTCTCCGGGCATTTAGAGGGAAAACAGGCCCACAACATCGCTGATATGTAACAGCGGGGATTCTGTATAACCAGCCTCCTGTTTACCACCTCGAGTGCTTTTGGTTAAAAGCTCTGTTTTTCACTCCCCTAATCACAGAACTCGATTTCAGTCAGAGCTGCAGCCTTATTTTGTGAACTCCAGAGGCTTGTGTCTGTGGTTAGAGAAGGGAATTTGGCCTCTGTTTTACCTCGGATTAATACTCCGGAGAAACTGCAAATTATGGATGACCGCTTAAGAGTTCCTAAACACTAAATACAGTATAAATGGGAAAATGATTCAGTCACACAGCAATTTGTAGTGGTAGGGCTTCACGGTGGTGGGGTGGGGTTAACCTGGATCTGTTTTCCTCTTACAGTCCAACTAATTTGACATCAAACCTACTATGGTAGTATGTAGTTTGCTATGCAGCCCATATCTTGCTGGTTGGGCTGGAGGTGTACAGCTACACGCTGCATCTGATAACTGATGGCTAGTTGTTTTTGTGCCCGTGTGTGGGCTTGCCCACTTATGCCTGTGTTTGTGTGTACAGTTGGTGAAGCAATGCAACTCCATGCTGGAAGCCGGGCGAGCGTATTGCCTGAGCACTAAGAGCTTTGTGAATGGAATCAGGGAATTGGGAAGTCAGTGCTCTAATGACAGGACTGTGGGGGTGAGTACAACTGACATTACATCAAACGGCACATTTAGTCATTTTAGTCATGACCCAGAACGACTTACAACTAGTACACAATCCAAGAAATTGTGGGTTAACCGCCTTGCTCAGTTTTGCAGTGGTGGGATTTGAACCCTGGACCTTTTGGTCCACAGTGGAGTATCGTAAGCAGTAAATCACCACAGCCTCACATGCACTATTAGCCTGGGATCTCAGGATCAAGCAGTGTTAATTTTGACAGCATATTTTGATTGTTTTAGTCATAGTCTTTTGACTAAGATTCAGTTGACTAAAATATGACATGTAAAGGTTGCAATAAGTGATTGTTTTTAACATTTCCCTTGAATTATTTAAAATGAGCCATCTACATGCATGCATTGATAATAACATTCTACATTAAAGTTGTTATAACTCAATTTCCAACAAAGATCTGCTTCAAACTCAATGTAGACACTCATGAGATATTGTAGAATTGAAACAAGTTGGAATAAATGATATATTATGAGGTTTACTACACATATAAGATCAGAAGATCGGATATGTCTTCCTGCTCTATATGCATGTATTCATAATTAAAGTATAAAACGGAGTTATGTTATCCGAATTTTAAAGATAGTATAAACACTTTTTAGACAAAGTAAAATATAACCACGTAGCGAACTGGAAACATATTTGAATCCCCACTTTATTCGCTGAAATATTGGCGTGAACATAACGAACCCAAGAGTGCGTTTGTACCGTACTACCGTAATACCGCTAAAATAGGAGCTCGCGACATTTAGGTGCTGATCGCATGACCGCGGTTTAGGATGACATGCCTCCAAATGTCGTTTCAAATATTTTTACCGGAGATTTTCGCCCCACACAGGTTTACAAAGAGTCTTGTTTTCCTTGACATCAAATAAGAAATGAGCCAAAACATCGACTCTCCTCTTTCTCTCAGGTGTTCACATTGTGGAGCTGCTTTCATGGGAACTAGTATGAGGCTACTTGTACTTGTCTTCCCGCGGTTAGATCGCATTACTGATTGGATCGCTACCCAACTTGTCCCGCCTTTCAACAAAACTAAATCAGATCTGATTGGATGTCGTCTTTGCCAAACATTTTCGTCCCGTTTTTATTCGTTAATAAAAGTGTCAATCCATTTCTTCCTAGTTTTTGTCGTTTTTCATTCATTTTAATTTAGTCTTAATCTCCTTTTCATTAGAAAAAAGTGTGGTTGACGGAAACTATGACGAAAATCATTTGTCAACGAAATTACCACTGCGACCAAGTTATCCCATCACTACAGTGAACTGGGTTTGAGTACCAGCGGTGCCTTGTGGCTTTTTGAGATGTCACGTGGGCACGATGTGTCTGAGAGAGGGCACTCTCACATAATCGGGCACTCTCCCAAATAGGTGCTGGACCCCTTCAACCCTGATCGGGTCTTGCCTAGACAAAACAGGGTGGGGAAAAAGATGGTTAAATATGGTTTGTTGTCATCAGCTCCCCATTTATATGTTTAAACCATGTTTTGTCATATTGCACTGCCATTTGTGTTTTTTCTTTATTATAAATGGATTTATTCACCTAAATGCGTACATGTACATACTAGCTTGGTTACTAACAGTCTAGTTGTGTTTATATGCCAATTTAAAAGACTCACTCAATTCACGTTAAGTTGCGTGTCTAAGTTTGACTTCTAGATTTAGAGTAGAAGGTGTATAGGCTGAAAGTATACACTGCTGAAGAAAAGGGAGTTTCCTGCCGAGTCATCGGTGTAACTATGGTATATACGACCGCATGTTTTGACACTGAGTTTTGCATGTAGATTACTGTAGCCAGGGCTCGGGTGGCCCAGGGGTGATTCGTTACCCCACCGGTGCAGTGACTGGCCGGGTCGGGTCAAGTGGACTGGATTGGTCGTGTTTGAGAAAGAGGAGGCCCTGTAACAGCACTCCCTACTCTGATGGACTGATACCTCATTCTATAAACTCATGCTTATGTTGTAGATAAGGGTGGGCGATGTGGTACAAATATTATTTATTTAAAAACGCAGCGACAGATTCTTAAACTACTATTCAAATATGATCCCATACTTAGTAAAGTGATTTTTATTCTAAATGTGCTGTACCAGTTAAACAGGACTAATGACACTCTTTATAATGAAGCATGCAGTTGGTCAGTGTTCTTTAAGCGCCGACGATATCCTCGATAACAAAGTTTATCACTGTACAAATACAATATTGTCATCCTGTTCACCCCTAGTTGTAGTATGTGACATGCCACAGGGAAATGTAACTGTCAGCACTAAAGAAAGCTCCATTTGCTCTTTGTATAACATCGTGTGGTTAAATTAATAAATGTGCCGTCCTCTTCAGTGAGGTAATTTTGTTTGTGGTTAATCGTTCAGGACTGTTTGGAAAAGTTTTCGTCGAAGCTGTGTGTCATCCTCAGTGCGCAGGAGGTAAGCGCCAGGCACTCACTCACTACTTCTTTTCACTGTTGCTGATGGTAACCAAAATCATGCCCACTCTGTCACAGGATGTGTCTTCATATCCACTCACTCTTCTTCTTTCTTGCCCATTCTCTCTGTGTTGCCAGGAGCTCATTGAATCCACACAGAAGTCAGTGAAGTCAAAGCTGCAGAGTTTTGTGAAGGAGTAAGTTTTATTTGTGAAGGCGATTTTTGACTTCTTCAGCTAAACACACCTTTAAATTAAACACACGTGTTTGAATTATCTTGTGCTGTTAATCACAGGCTTGTCGTTTATGTTTTAGGTTAAGGAGTTATTTTATTTAGGGCTGCATAAGAATAGCTTGGGTAGTGGGTAGAGTTGCCTGCTGGAAATGGTAGTGTCAGAAGGCCTGGGTTCAATCCCGGAAAAACTGAAAAATCCCAGTCACTGATTGTTTTTTATTTAATTTTTTTTTGTTTGTTTGTTTTTTTGATACGGTGCCAGTCCTGAGCCCAGATAAATGGGGAGGGTTGCACCAGGAAGGGCATCTGGCATAAAAACCTGTGCCAAATCTACTATGCCTTCTGACCTAGCTGTTAGAAGGTGTTGGGAGCAGTGGTTTTATGGGGGCACACAGAGAACAGGCTCCGGACGGCCCAGGTAGACCACCAGTAGACAGGTTTGATCCGGTTTGATTTGAAGCACGAGCAGCTCCCACATTTTCGTGGTCCATCATCCAGACACGGGTGGCACCTTCACTACACGCCTCTGTCTCGGGCCGGACCATTTTCAGGTTCTTAGCAGAAGGAAATTTGTTGTCACAGTGCCCATCAGATTGGCAGCCAGCCACTGTCACCTTAGTTTGCAGTGGTGTCGTGAACCTGGACTGCTATGGCCTGGAACGGCCCTGTCCTTAGCAACTACTCCAGATTCTGTTTGGCATCCCGATGGTCGGGTTCGAGTATTGAGGCCTCGTGGTGAGCATTTCAATCCTTCCTTTGCTGAGGAGCGACACACTGCCCCAGCCGCTGGTGTGATGATCTGGGGATCATCTTCATAGTAGAGATACGAGGACACTAACAGATCAGCGATATGTGCTGGACATCCTGCACCAACATGTGTTGTGTCTCATGGCAGGGCTTTCAACTGGCATTTTTCAGCAGGATAATGCTCGCCCACATAAAGCAAGGGTATCCCAGGAAGGTCTGACAGATTGCAACACTTCCTTGGCCTGCCCGGTCACCAGATTTATCGCCAATCGAGCATTTATGGGACCAGCTGGGATGCCAGCTTTGGCAGCCTACGAGTATAAAGGATCTAAAGGCCCAGCTGCTACATCTTTGGACAAATGTGCCACAGGATACCATACGGAACCTGTATGCCTCCAATGCCCAATTGTATCTCATCTTGTCCAGGCTAGAGGTGGCCTAACAGGGTACTAGAGCCTCCTTTCAATTGTTTTCCCCAATACACTTTTCGCTCTAATATTGTAATCACTTACGTGTACAGGTTCATTCATTCCAACACCACCTTCTGCTTGGTGACTTACTTTTTTTCGTCAATGAATATGCATACTGTATGTTAATGTATATAGAATACCTGGGCTGGAATGGAAATGAACTACTACTACTTCTGCTTCTTCTGTAGCCCTAAATATAAAAAGGTCTCCTTCTGAAGTCTGTTGAATTGATGTGGTGGGACAAAGCCTGCTGGCTTAGCAGAAATTCACTGAGTGATGTTGGTGACTTTTGCTGTTCTGAGCAAACCGTACCCGATTCATTTTACACTGGCTGCATTTCCTACACTCCAAACACCCTTGTTGAAGTTTTTATCACTTAAACAAATCTACACCGCGTTCCAAATTATTATGCAAATGATATTTTTCTCTGATTTTCCTAAATGGTTGATGCAAATGACAGACAGTATAATTTTCAAGCTATCAACCATTACAGTATAAATCTAATTTTATTGAACAAATCTCCCAGTGATAATAGATTTTTTTTTTTAAATAAAAAACTGAAAATGCATTGTTCCAAATTATTATGCACAACAGAGTTTTATAGGTTGTAAAGACCTGAAAATAGTAATTTGTTGAATTTGCAGCATTAGGGAGTCATATTTACTGAAATCAAAAACATCTTAACATGTAATAGGTAGCATCTTAACAGGCAAGTTACATGTTAACATAGGACCCCTTATTTGATATCACCTTCACAATTCTTGCATTCATTGAACTTGAATTTTTGAAGAGTTTCTGCTTGAATTTATTTACAGGATGACAGAATAGCCTCCCAGAGCTGCTGTTTTGATGTGAACTGCCTCCCACCCTTATAGATCTTTTGCTTGGGGATACTCCAAAGGTTCTCTATAGGGTTGAGGTCAGGGGAGGATGGGAGCCACACCATGAGTTCCTCTCCTTTTATGCCCGTAGCAGCCAATGACTCAGAGGACCTTTGCCGCATGAGAAGGTGCATTGTCATGCATGAAGATGATTTTGCTAAGGAAGGCACGGTTCCTCTTTTTGTACCTTGGAAGAACGTGATCAGTCAGAAACTCTATATACTTTGCGTCGTATTTTCACACCTTCAGGGACCCTAGAGGGGCCTACCAGCTCTCTCCCCATGACTCCGGCCCCAAACATGACCACCACCTTGCTGACGTCACAGCCTTGTTGGGACATGGTGGCCATCCACCAACCATCCACTACTCCATCCATCTGGACCATCCATGGTTGCACGGCACTCATCAGTAAACAAGACTGTTTGAAAATGGTCTTCATGTTTGTCTGCTTGTGAGCAGTGGTTAGGGGTGGCCGAATAGTAGGTTTGTGCACAACTGCAAGCCTCTGGAGGATCCTACACCTTGAGGTTCGAGAGACTCAAGAGACACCAGCAGCTTCAAATACCTGTTTGCTGCTTTGTAATGGCATTTTAGCAGCTGCTCTCTTAATCCGATGAATTTGTCTGGCAGAAACCTTCCTCGTTATGCCTTTATGTGCACAAACCCATGTTTTCATACCTTCATGCCTTGAGCATACAGACCCTTTTTCTTTTCCATAATGATTGAAACCTGTGGCCTGCTTAATAATGTGGAACGTCCTTCTTAAGTAGTTTTCCTTTAATTGGGTTCACCTGGCAAACTAACTGTCACAGGTGTCTGAATTTGATTTCAGTGATACAAAGAGCCCTGAAACACAATACCATCCATGAGTTTAATTGAAAAACAAAAATTGTTATCTTTATGACACTTAAATCCAATTTCCATACTCATTTGGAACGCTGTGCAAGGGCTTACGTGGCAAAATAAGTGAGAACCTAGGACAGGTTTAATTTTTGTAATGTACTGTACAGTAATTCAACCTAGATCATTAGTACTCCAGGTAGCTAGTCATTTCTAGGGATCTAGGTATATCAATTAATGGACTAAGCAAAGGCTCATTTCATAAATACGTTCTTGTATAGGTGCAGTTTGAGCATGGTTTTCTTTAAATCAGTACCACATATCTTCATGCTTGGCTAACGAACCATTCCAGATGTACAGAACATGTGTACAGTGATTCTTTCTCTTTGGCACAGTGACGTTAAACGTTTTAAGGACACCAGGAAGGAGTTTGAGCGCAGCAGCGAGACTCTTGATGCAGCGCTGGGGAAGAACGCTCAGGCTCCACGGGGGAAGCCACACGAGGTGGAAGAGGCCAGTCAGTCCCTTAATCAGGCCCGAAAGGCTTTCAGATCAGGGACTCTGGATTATGTACTGCAGGTACAGACAAGTCTTGTACATTTATCCTTACCATATACCCTGTACCCTTTTCTTCACCATAGTCTTTCATCTAGAGCACTAGCAACCAATGGAATATGGACAAGGATACAACGACACTCTGTTTCATGCTTCTTGTGTACTAGGGTTTTATTCGGTTAGGGCTAAGCCACATAGAAATGTGTGTGTAAACACACCCCAAGACGTGTCGGTATCTGATTTGATATCAGTCTGATTACTCAAACCACTTCAGGAGGAGGTGTAATGTGCATCACACTCACATATTAACCACGTGTGAATGCAGCCATCTCTCCAAGGTGCATCTAACTGCCAAATCTGCCCATGGCTGGACAAACAGTAATGGACGATGCACAGAGCTGGCAAATTCATTTGGGCAGATACCAGTAATGTTCGGCTAACACCAGTTTGCGCTCTCATTCCCAGAATGGTCTGTACGCCTGTTACAGCTGCGTGAATCAGCATCACAGCTGGATTAAACATGGCCTAACAGCTGCCTGTCTGAAAATTAACTCTCAGAATTGGTGCTTCCTCTTGGTTTAAACAAATTAAAAGCAATTATGTGAAGGCACGATGTTTAACCGTGCATCTTTTGCAAGGAAAAGCTGTAAACAGCACAGGAAGTGGCTGGTCCAGTTTTATGAGCCGATTTAGACATTATGCAGGATACAGCAGTCATATTGCAGGCAAGCGTGCGGTTAAAAGCTTATCAGTACAGGTATGCGCCATTTGAGGACCTCAGTGCGTTCTGTGATGACAGAGATGGACGTTGAGCGGAAATGACCACAGGTCTTTTTATGCTACTGTAATGTAAATATAAGTGTGTTTTTATTATTATTATAGAGTGCTTGAAATGCACTGAATATTGTTCTCTCTCGTACTTCTTTTCATCGTTAGCGATTCTCCTTCCACACATTTCTGTGTTTAATCCGGCTCGAACCAGTTAATGCACAGACACGGTTCAAACACCGGTACGTAGGTAATCGCTCTGTGGGGTGCGCTGTGACTTTTGGAGTCGATCCCATTTATGCACATGGACAAAAGTATTGGGACACGCCCCCGCACATGGCCAAAAGCATTTAGAGACGCCCCCAAATGCGGCCAAAAGAATTGGGACACGCCCCCGGAGGCATCCAAAAGTATTGTTTCACGCCCCCCAAACGTGGCCAAAAGTATTGGGACACGCCCCCCACACATACACATAACCAAAAGCATTGGGACACTCCCCTAAATGCGACCAAAAATACTGGGACATGCCCCTGCACACAGCCAAAAGCATTGTGACACACCCCCGCATGCGGCCAAAGGTATTGGGACACTCCCCACACATGCGGGGAAAGGTATTGGGACACGCCTCCCACACATGACCAAAAGCATTGGGACACTCCCCTAAATGCGACCAAAAATACTGGGACATGCCCCTGCACACAGCCAAAAGCATTGTGACACACCCCCGCACGCAGCCAAAGGTATTGGGAGACGCCCCCCCTCGCACTCGGCCAAAAGTATTGGGACACGCCACCCGCATGCGGCCAAAGGTATTGGGACACGCTCCACGCACATTACCAAAAGTATTGGGACATGCCCCATACAGCCAAAAGTATTGGGTCACGCCCCCTCACATGACCAAAAGTATTGGGACACTCCCCCAAATGCAACCAGAAATACTGGGACATGCCCCTGCACGCAACTAAAAGAATTTTGACACGCCCCCTCGCACGCGGCCAAAAGTATTGGGACAAATATGTAACGGAAAATCACACAAACACCAGGAACTTTCACAAAAATGTCTCTAAACACATAAACTGAGTTAGAACAGTCTGTAGTCCAAATGTGAGCTAACGAGCAAGCGAGCTCACGACCGGTAAGGTAGTTACACACAAACACACACAAATGACAAACTTCCTGCTCTGAAACTCCCGATGATATTTTCAGCATTGATTGGCTGTTGAGGTTTTTCTGTTGTAATCTGTTATAATTAAGACCTCAGTTGTTAGTGTTGGACGCGTACATGTATTACAATGTAGATTCAAGTCGCATGAAAAGACAAAGTGTAAATGGAGTCAGAGAATATGCATTATATATGTATATTGTTTGTTGTGTGCACATTTCTGTAAACGTAAACATACCAATATACGCTACAACGCTTTAAATTTTTCCTGTTTCAAATGTGCTCATCATGGTCACTGAGTCAAGTTAGGGTTTGGATCCTATCCCAGATTTTACTGGGAACAGTCGAAAGTGCCCCTGGATGGGATCCAAGTTCTTCTGGATGGGATCCAAGTTCTTCTCAGAGGTTGCTTTTGTAGATCAGGGGGATGATGCCCCTCGTCTGGCCTCACCAGTCAGCTCTGATCTTCATGTTGGTTGGCTGTTGAATAGCTGCTGCATCACCCAACATATTGTAGCCAAATAGTGCAATCCTTGCTTAAAAAATCTAGAAGTACATTTTCTAAGCAGTGCTTAAGTGTAGCAGTTTGCATGCGCAGTAGTAGCTAAAGTGGGAAAGCCAGAAAAAAACCTGTGAGAGACGTACTGCACCTTAAAATGAAATAATGAAAAAAAAAAAAAAAAAGAAATAATGACTCGCCTTCTCGACAGAGCAGACCAAACCACATGGACCAGGTTCCGTATTGGGCACACTAGACTTACTCATCAACACCACCTAAAAGGGGAACCCCCACCAAAATGTAAAAGCTGTTGCACTGTACTACAAACACACTAAAACACATAATCAAAGCCCAACTGCTGAATGAGATTTCCGGAGCAGCAGTAAAAATTACCCAAAGAACATGAACATTACCAAAAGATGGTCATGTAAACTGCATACAGTGATAACTGGAATAGGAAGAAGGCCTTCACTGTGTTTCTTTCTTCATAAATACTGGGGTTTTTGCCCTGTAATCAGGTTACTCTTACCAGGTACGGAATAGTAGGCTGTATAGGTGACATTGTTTGCTGCTTGCATGATAACATCCTGTTTGGTGCAGCAGTGTGTGATCAAAGACGCAGCCTCTTAGCCTCTACAGATCTAAACGTATAGCTCAGAGGAGGGTTCAAACAGAAAAGCCTTGGCAACTCATTATGTACTACATGTGTAGAGATGTAGTCCAGAGAAACAGTCCTGTCCATGTTGTCCCTCTGACTGAATTCCAAAATGGATCCAAACCCCCATCTGTAAGCAAATAAAATCCTGTTAATAACTATGAACTTTTCGGATGACCCCCTTTTTGTAAGATCTCAGAACTGCCCTAACTTGTTAGTACTTCATTATAGTTTTGCAAACATATGTCCTGTACATTCACTGATCACTTTAATAGGTACACCTTGTTTCTGCACTCATTGTCCATTTGATCAGTTCCACTTCCCATACAGAAGCACTTTGTAGTTCTACAATTACAGACTGAAGTCCATTTGTTTCTTTACATACAATGGACTACTTTACTCAGTAGTAAAATCCTCCCCTTTACTCTGTTCCTTAATGGCCAGGACCCCCACAGGACCAGTACAGATCAGGTACTATTTGGGTGGTGGATATAAGTGGATCAGACACAGCAGTGCTGCTGGTGTTTTTAAACACCTCAGTGTCACTGCTGGACTGAAAGTAGTCCATAAACCAAAAATGTCCAGCCACCAGCATCCTAGTCACCAGCATATAACAACAGATCTGACTTTAAATCTACCTGGTGGAGCAGTAAGGTAGATGTGCCAATAGATCATAGTGAGTGAACAATGTTTAAAAACTCCAGCAGCACTGCTGTCTCATGCACTAGTACCAGCACAACCCACACTAACACACTACCACCATATCAGAGTCACTGCAGTGCTGAGAATGATCCCCCACCCAAATAGTACCTGATCTGTGCTGGTCCTGTGGGGGTCCTGACCATTTAGAGAATAGAGTAAAGGGGATGGACAAAGTATGTAGAGAAACAGATGGACTACAGTCTGTAATTGTAGAACTATAAAATGCATCTACATTGGTGTGAAAAAGTCTTTGCCCCCTTCCTGATTTCCTATTTTTTTGCATGTTTGTGACACTTACGTGTTTCGGAACATCAAACCACTTAAAATATTAGTCAAAGACAACACAAGTAAACATAAAATTCAGTTTTTAAATGAAGGTGTCTATTATTAAGGGAGGAAAAAAATCCAAACCTACATGGCCCTGTGAGAAAAAGTGATTGCTCCTTGTTAAAACAACTACGGTTTATCACACCTGAGTTCACTGTCTCTAGCCACACCCAGGCCTGATTACTGCCTCACCTGTTCTCAATCAGGACATCACTTAAATAGGACCTGCCTGACAAAGCGAAGTACACCAAAAGATCCTTAAAAGCTACACATCATGCCCAGATCCAAAGAAATTCAGGAACAATTGAGAAAGAAAGTAATGGAGATCTATCAGTCTGGAAAGGGTTATAAAGCCATTTCTAAAGCTTTGGGACTCCAGCGAACCACAGTGAGAGCCATTATCCACAAATGGAGAAGACATGGAACAGTGGTGAACCTTCCCAGGAGTGGCCGGCCGACCAAAATTACCCCAAGAGCCCAGCGACGACTCATCCAAGAGGTCAACAAGGACCCCACAACAACATCCAAAGAACTGCAGGCCTCGCATGCCTCAGTTAAGGTCAGAGTTCATGCCTCCATCATAAGAAAGAAACTGGGCAAAAATGGCCTGCATGGCAGAGTTCCAAGACGAAAACCACTGCTGAGCAAAAAAAACATTAAAGCTCGTCTCAGTTTTTCCAGAACACATCCTGATGATCCCCAAGACTTTTGGAGACTTTGGAGTTGGAACTCTTTGGAAGGCGTGTGTCCCATTAAATCTGGCGCAAAAGTAACATAGCATTTCAGAAAAAGAACATTATAGCAACAGTAAAATATGGGGGTGGTAGTGTGATGGTCAGGGGCTGTTCTGCTGCTTCAGGACCTGGAGGACTTGCTGTGATAAATGGAACTATGAATTCTGCTGTCTACCAAACAATCCTGAAGGAGAATGTCCAGCCATCTGTTCGTGACCTCAAGCTGAAAGGAACTTGGGTTCTGCAGCAGGACAATGATCCAAAACACAGCAGCAAGTCCACCTCTGAATGGCTGAAGAAAAACAAATTGAAGACTTTGGAGTGGCCACTAGTCAAAGTCCTGACCTGAATCCTATTGAGATGCTGTGGCATGACCTTAAAAAGGCCGTTCATGCTGGAAAACCCTCCAATGTGGCTGAATTACAACAATTCTGCAAAGATGAGTGGCCAAAATTCCTCCACAACGCTGTAAAAGACTCATTGCAAGTTATGGCAAACACTTGGTTGCAGTTGTTGCTGCTAAGGGTGGCCCAACCAGTTATTAGGTTTAGGGGGCAATCACTTTTTCACACAGGGCCATGTAGGTTTGGATTTTTTTTCCTCCCTTAATAATAAACGCCTTCATTTAAAAACTGCATTTTATGTTTACTTGTGTTGTCTTTGACTAATATTTAAATTGGTTTGATGTTCTGAAACACTTAAGTGTGACAAAAAGAAAAAAATAGGAAATCAGGAAGGGGGCAAACACTTTTTCACATCACTGTATATGGTAAGTGGAACTTATCAAATGGACAATGAGTGTAGAACAAAAAAGGGAAAAAAAAGACCATTTAGTACATGATCAAGTCAAGAGGTTGCATTAAATGGTGACTGTCTGTCTGATTAGACTGTGGTTTATTTTATTATATGGGTGCTGAGTCAGATGGGTTTGCAAGGCAGATAGCCGAGATGTTGTATAATACTAAATCAGTAATAGAACTGACTTGGAGAGCTGAATTGTATGTTCAAACCTGTCGAAATTGCAGACTTCACCGGTTTGTGATCATTAATCTCAGCAAAGAGATGCTTCTGGTGTGACACCAGCTTAACATGTTCAGCCACTTGAATGCAGTGTTTAATGCTGTGCAGTGGCTCTGGTGTTTTTTGCACTCAGTTGCGTGTGGGCGTTTATGTGGTGTCACCATGCAAAGTATTTTTAGTATTCGTCAGAACAGCGCATTATGAAATGACTTTTTCCCTGCCTTTTAAATATCCTGAATACCGAGAATGTCGCAGGACATGGTGACTGAAGGGTGAGAGATGCAGCCAGAGCAGCCATGTTGTCACCTCTGTCTCACGACAGACTGGGCTACAGTCAGAGACATCAGAAACAGCCTCCAGCTCAGGCTAAAAATACAATGGAAGCAGCAGCCACAGCTGTTCCTTGAAAAGAGTGGATTTATTGTGTCTCTTTCATCGTGACTCACTCTTTCTCTCGCTCTGCCTCCTTCCACTAGATCAACGTGATCGAGTCCAAGAAGAAGACCGAAATACTGATGGCGGTAGGCGTCCCTATGTGATCTCTCGTGCATTAAGATTCCGTAAAGGAAATGCATTTAGCAGAATAAAACAGTAATCTAATTTCACAGGCTCCCCTCTCATGTCTGTGTTTGTGGATGTAAAACAGATGCTGTCCTTGATGGAGGCCCAGGCTCTGTTCTTCCAGCAGGGACACCAGTCTCTCAATGAAATAGAGGAATATCGTAAGCAGCTCAGCAATGAGGTGAGACATTCATTTAGACTTGGCCCATTTTTCCACTTGCAGTATGATCCTGTTTAATCCTTAAACCCTCGCAGTGTCCCATGTTCATGCGCTGCATCGTAAATCTGTTTACACCTGCTTTTCCTTGTTGAGGCCCAGAATTCATGGGGAATTGGGAACTTCAGGACTTGGAAGTCTATCACTCAGGCCTCCTCTCCATCAGATATTATCAGCTAACCCTCTGTATGATGCCCGACCCTGCTGGAAGGCGCTGCTGGGACCCTAACTTGGGTCACCGCAGTGGTGGGCTAGCATATCATATAGTATATCATATTCATAAAATAGACTAGTTTAACTAAACATAAAACAGTTTGATAGAGACTTGATAGAGTGTAAAGCTCAGTCTATGTTCTTATACTGATACTCATTGTTGCACTCACACATCTGTGCTCTAAAGTTTCTAAGATGGACTGTACATTAGTTTATATTAATACATTTCAGTAAGTCAAAGTGGTAAAATAGTCACTACAGTGATTGTCGTTTTGAAACAGGACCTGAAAACATCATTCCAACATTGTCAGATGAGCATTTCATGTTATAATATGCAAATACATTTGGCTATGAAACTCTGGTCAGCAGGAGGAACTGGGTAAGTCGGGTAGTGTTAGGGTGTTTCCCATTTTCATGCTTGTAGAATCTGGATTAAAAATGGTAAAGAAAAAAATGTTCTGTTTTAAATGCCTTTTTTCTGTAAGGGAGTTTTAGGGGAAAACATCATTAAAACAAGTCAAGTATAAACATCGAGTCCAGTTTATGCCAGATCAGTTTTATGCCAGGTTAACACCAAATCAGAAAAAGTTGAGACAGTATTAAAAATGCAAAGAATAATAATAAAAAAAAAAGCAGGGTCACTGTTGTTGCATTTTTCATTTCAACATTCTCCAGACGTTGTCTATTGAGGACAGGCAGGCCAGTCTGGTACCCATACCCTCTTCTTCTGTAGCCATGCCTTTGTAATGTGTGCAGCATGTGGTTTTGCATTGTCCTGTTGGGAAAAAAAATGTAATAGTACTCGTCTTGAAGGCAGGGTATGTTGCTCTAAAATCTCAATAGACTCTGCATTACTTACTGCGGAACTGTTTTTTTGCATCATTTGCATTCTCCATACTTTCCCAACGTTTTCCGATTTGGGGTTGTTCAGTTACCTAGGTGCACAACCCCTAATGACACTGAAAATGAAGGCGCTGCACTTGGTGGGTCCAACTAGTTTCTTTTACCGGTAAACGAATGTATTCAGCCATTTAAACTGGATATTATCATAAACCAAAATTGGAACTGTAATTATTTGCCGGTTTGACTTGTTCATGCCCATGTTGCAAGGAGACGAGAAATACAGGTTTCTGGTGTGCCTGCAGTCACGGCACTCTGAAGCTCTACTGCACCAGGTCAGAAGCAGACCGTGTTTGCTACAAACTGGCTTTACAGATTGTAGGATTTTTAAAGAATTTAATTGTAAATTATGGTGGAAAATAAGTATTTGGTCAATAACAAAAGTTCAATTCAATACTTTGCAACATAACCTTTGTTGGCAATGACAGAGGTCAAACGTTTCCTGTAAGTCTTCACCAGGTTGCACCCACTGTAGCTGGTTTATTTTGGCCCATTCTCCATGCAGGATCTCCTCTAGAGCAGTGATGTTTTGGGGGCTGTCGCTGAGCAAACATGGACTTTCAAAAAAAAACTCCTCCACACATTTTCTATGTGGCTGAGGTCTGGAGACTGGCTCTTAGGCCACTCCAGGACCTTGAAATGAAAATGCTTTTTAGGAGGGCCATTCCTTTGTTGCCCGAAGCGGATTGGTGTTGGGGATCATTTGTCTGCTGGAAGACCCAGCCACGTTCCTCTTTCAATTGGTCTCACTGATGGAAGGAGGGATTTTTGGCTTAAAAATCTCACGATACATGGGACCCCGTTCATTTCTTCCCGTGACCACGGACCATTCGTCCGTTCCTGGCCCTCTGACAGAAAACCACGTTCCATCAAACATGATGCTTCACTGATATGGAAGGAGGTTTTTTTTTTTGGGCTTTTAAAATCTCACGGGATTTTAAACATGGCCCCCGTTCATTCTTCCCTTAAACACGGGACCAGGTCGTCCTGTCCCCTTTGCAGAAAAACAGCCCCAAAGCATATGATGTTCCACCCCATGGCTTCACAGTAGGTATGGTGTTTGTTTCTTGGGATGCAAACTCAGCATTCTTCTTCCTCCAAACACGACCAAAACAACTATTCTTCCCAGTCCTCCTTCTGGGGTCATCCATTATGCTCTCTGGCCACAAACTTCAGACGGGCCTGGGGACATTGTACTGGCTTTTAAGCCAGGGGGGACACGCCTGGCACTGCAGGATCTGATTCCCTCTTGGCGTAGTGTGTTACTGATGGTAGCCTTTGTTACTTTGGGTCCCAGCTCTCTGCAGGGTAATTCATCAGGTCCCTCCGTGTAGTTCTGTGTTCTGGGAGTTCTGGGATTTTTGCTCACCGTTCTCCTGATCATTTTGACCCACGGGATGAGGAATCTTGCGTGGAGAGCCCAGATCGAGGGAGGATTATTCAATGGTCTTGATGTCTCTTTTCATTTTATCTTACAATTTGCTTCCACAGTTTGATTTTGATTTATTCACACCAAAACCTGCTTGCCTATTGTTAGATTCAACTCTTCCCCCCAGCCTGGTGCAGGGGGGCCCCCCCCCAGCCTGGTGCAGGTCTACAAATTTCTTCCTGGTGTCCTTCGACAGCTATTTGGTCTTGGCCATGGTTGAGTTTGGAATCTGACAGTTTGAGGCTGTGGACAGGTGTCTTTTTTTACAGATAAAGAGGACAAACAGGTGCCATTAATACAGGTAACAAGTGGAGGACAGAAGAGCTTCTTAAAGAAGTTGTTACAGGTCTGTGAGAGCCAGAAATCTTGCTTGTTTGTGGGTGACCAAATACTTATTTTCCACCATGATTTACAACTAAATTCTTTAAAAATCCTACAATGTGATTTCCTGGATTTTGTTTCTCATTTTGTCTCTCATAGTTGAAGTGTACCTATGATGAAAATTACAGACACCTCTCATCTTTCAAAGTAGGAGAAATTGCACAATCAGTGGCTGACTAAATACTTTTTTGCCCCACTGTATCATTGTCTATTTTGCTAAAGGTGACAGTGGACAGGACAATTTCCCTGAGCTGTCGTACAGGAGAAACCTTTAGTGGAGGTTATATAGGGGATTTCAGCCTCTGATGTACTTGCATATTGAAACTGATAAATATAGTCGCACCACACTGCTGTACCCAAATCTGTAGTTTGACTTTGAAAAGATTTCTGGAAGCAAATTTGCTTTCCATCTGACTTGTAAGGAGTGAAAACAGCAAAAATGTCATAGCAGAAACTAACCAGCCACAGAGCAGCATCAGGAAACGGTGCACACCACACTCTTAATCATGTGTGAGCGTGTGTGTGCGTCATGTAGGTTAATGTTTAGTATAACAGTGAAAATGTCTCATGATTTGCTACATATCAGAATATTTCAAAACACATTTTTGTAATATGAATTTATATTAGATGATGAATTCACAAGCAGTTATCCGGCTAATGATTTGTAGTTCAATTAAGTTTTATACGCGCGTGTGCGTGTGCGTGTAGAACCTTTACTCTAGACCTAAATTAAGGTTCTGTCTACATTTAGGAACAAGCCCTCCGGATGGACCTTGAGTCCTGCTGAAATGTTCTCTTATGGGTATCTTACATGTGAGCCGTTTGAGACAGGAAGCACAGTCACCTTGTATTGGCCTGTGCAAACCACACAACCAGCTACAAAACTTCCTGCCTGCACAGGAAATGGTGACAGACTGAGAGAGAGGATTTTATAAAACCACCTCATATTTTAAGCTTACAGACAGGGCTGTGTTTAAAGCTGTTGCGTGAAACTGTAAGCACAAAACTAAAAGACTGATCATGGGAACAACAGAGAGGCAACAGCTGACTCTCAGTGTATTATATAGAGGGAAAGCTGTTATAAAATGTATGTGGGAACACTGGGTGTTACTTAATGGCAGGAGCGCCGTCTTTGCTGTTGCTTAATACTCCTGGTATGTTTTACCATATATGGGAGCACATTTGTTAGCATGAAGTATCAGAAATGTACAATATAACAGCACCAAAATGCTTTTGCACCTGACTGTTAAGTGGATTCTAGTACTGTTTTGGACCATATTTGCCTTCAGAACTGCCTTAATTCTTCATGACAGATTCAACAAGGTTCTGGAAACATTCCTCACAGATTTGATCCATATCGACCACATCGAGATTTGTCGGCTGCACATCCATGATGTGAATCTCCTGTTCCACCACATCCCTAAGCTGCTCTATTGTGGTGACTGTGGAGCCGTTTGAGTACAGTGATACTCAATATCATGTTCATAAACCAGTTTGAGATGACGTTATCCTGCTGGAATTAGCCATCAGAAGATGGTACACTGTGCTCATACAGGGATGCACATGGTCAGCAACAATACTCAGGCAGGCTGTGGGGATTAAACCATGCTCAGCTGGTATTAAGGGGCGGAAAGTATGCAAAGATTATATCCTCCACACCATTATCAGCCTGAACTGTTGATACAAGGCAGGATGGATCCATGCTTTCATGTTGTCTCCACCAAATTCTGACCCTAAAATCTGAATGGAGCAGCAGAAATCAGGACTCATCAGACCTAGCAACGTTTTTCCGATCTTCTATTGACCAATTTTGGTGAGCCCGTGTGAACTGTAGCCTCGGTTGCCTTTTCTTAGCTGATGGGAGTGGCACCTGGTGTGATCTTCTGCTGCTGTAGCCCAGGTTTGACGTGTTGTGCATTCAGAGATGCATTTCTGCATACCTCGGTTGTAACGAGTTATTATTTGTGTTACTCTTACCTTTCTGTGAGCTCGGACCAGTCTGCATTCTCCTCTGGCATCAGAGTGCCCTCACTGGACATTTTCTCTCTTGGACCATTCCCTGACCATACTCAGACCAGCCCGTCTAGCACTAACAAACATGCCATGTTGAAAGTCACTGAAATCACCTTTCTTCCCAATTCTGATCCTCAATATTGGATTGAAGGGTGTGAATGAATGATTGTGACCTGTTTTATATTCCCATGCTGTGTGCCCAGTGTTCTTGGAATAGTCAACAGATCCAATGTGAGCCTCATTAGTATAAAGCAGTTAATAAACATGATGTGATTACATTTGATGCATAAGTTTTTTTGTGAGAAATTCTTTCCACCCATAGTAACGCACACCGGTGTGGAGAGAAATCAGATTAGTTACTAAGACCTAAGGCTTGTTGTGTACATTTGAGAAATACCAGAGCAGAGACCTGATAAAGTGTGAGTGATGATAAATAAAAAATAAGACCCCTAAACCTATTGACCTGAACAGGAACCGGTCAAACGTCAGCACTTCCTGCATCCTGTTTCAGAAAGACTTGAATGCCAGACCAGAGAAATCCTATCTGCATGGAAACAGGCCACTGGTTAAAATATAAGCTATACAGGAGTATTTGTGATGATGTTTGGGATGTGATGTTATTAATATAGTATATTGAATAAATCCTGGTCTGTCTTAATCTGACACTTGAGCTTCAGTTTTGATCCTGACATAAAACTACCATAACTGCCAGAATCACTGAACTCCTGAGTGATTAGTGCTATTGCTAAACTATAGCTGATAGTGAATAGTTTGTATTGGATTTGTAGTCTGCAACCGTGGGTGGAAAAGCCATTATTTTTGTTGCGAAGATGATTTCACTAGGAAGCTATTTGGGATTCGGCCTACCTTCAAAGCCATTACCACAGAGACTGCGAATGGGTCGTAGCCGAGAGCCTGCAGAAATTTTATGTGGTATTGAAATTAAAGTTTGGTCACAAGTGTGGGCTTTAAAGATCTCTCCCCAGTCAAATGGATATCAGGGTCTGAAAGGTGACTTAAGTGTCGTCCCTCTTCTTTCTCATACTGTCTCTGGCCAGATTTCAGTTGAGAACCTGCTCACATGTATTTGGATATACAGTGGGGCAAAAAGGTATTTAGTCAGCCACTGATTGTACAAGTTCTCCTACTTAGAAAGATGAGAGAGGTCTGTAATTTTCATCATAGGTACACTTCAACTATGAGAGACAACATGAGGAAAAATCCAGAAAATCACATTGTAGGATTTTTAAAGAATTTAACTGTAAATTATGGTGGAAAATAAGTATTTGGTCAATAACAAAAGTTCAACTCAATGCTCTGTACATAAACTTTGTTGGCAATGACAGAGGTCAAACGTTTCCTGTAAGTCTTCACCAGGTTGGCACACACTGTAGCTGGTATTTTGGCCCATTCCTCCATGCAGATCTCCTCTAGAGCAGTGATGTTTTGGGGCAACACGGACTTTCAACTCCCCTCCACAAATGTTCTACGGGGTTGAGGTCTGGAGACTGGCTAGGCCACTCCAGGACCTTGAAATGCTTTTTACGGAACCACTCCTTCGTTGCCCAAGTGGTGTGTTTGGGATCATTGTCATGTTGGAAGACCCAGCCACGTTCCAAGCAGAAATCTTGCTTGTTTGTGGGTGACCAAATACTTATTTTCCACCATGATTTACAATTAAATTCTTTAAAAATCCTACAATGTGATTTCCTGGATTTTTTTTCCCTCATTTTGTCTCTCATAGTTGAAGTGTACCTATGATGAAAATTACAGGCCTCTCTCATCTTTCTAAGTAGGAGAACTTGCACAATCAGTGGCTGACTAAATACTTTTTTGCCCCACTATATATGGCCACCATTTAGATTTAGTTTTAGCAATGCTGCCCATATGACCATTCATAACATATTGTCGACAATTGGACATTTTAAGCTGGATTTGTTAATCCATAATCCTCTTTTCCACTGATCTTCATTCCGATCTTTGTGAGCTTTAGCATATCTTAACCTTTTCACCCTGTTCGTCTTCGAAAAGTGGTAGGGTAGAAGGGTCAACTTGGCATCCCGATGAAGCTTCCAGATGCTGCTGTTGAGTTGTTTTAAATGTTACATACAAATGTTCTGTATTTTCTGGTTGTATGATAATAAAGAGACTGAGAAATATTTATATATGGTCATTATAGCATTGCTTAAGCAGTATCTAATATAATGGTACATCTAATTTACTAGTGGCCTAAGACTTTGGCAATGTACTTTGGCATTTGTGACTGCAGCTGAGCTCTGAGAATAATTTTACCTCCATTCTTCTCTCCCCTGTCCTCCCATGCCTTTCAGTACACACAGCTAGTTCTAAACTCTGCCAGAGATAAGAGAGACATGGAGCAGCGGCACTCCGACATCAAGAAAAAGGTAATCATACAATCATCTCTATTTCACACAGAGTGACTGTGCCGGTGAACAATCCTAAATTCATTTCATTTTGGCTGGTACAGTGCAGCTGTCAACCACAGCTTCAGAGATCCCCAGCCCAATTCCGAGTCGTGGAGTTTACATGTTATCCCCGCATCTGTGTGGGTTTCTTTTGGGTACCACAGATTCCTCCCGCATTCCAAAGACATGCCTTAGGTTAGCAGCCTGTGCTGCCAGTAGGCCCTAGCTCCCACCACTCTGAATTGATTCGTATGAAACTGAATGAATGGAACTCTTTTTGTATAGTGTATGTTTAAATGTATCATTTAAACTTGCATTATACTTAAAAGCTCCTCTTTTGAAGCTCATAGAACTTCACTTATTTAGTTGTTTAACAAAAAAAGGTTTTGTTGGCTAATTTTAGGTGGCATTTTCTGTACTTTTAGAGCCATTATGTCTTTACCTTACTTAGTTGGTTCTTCCCTTAACCATCTCAGTACCTGTGGCCAGTATTGCAAGCCTAAATCTGTGGTCAGAAAATATTCATTAGTTTTGCTTCGAATGGTTGCTAAAATGCTAACGCTAACGAAACTACGAGCAACTGCAAGCACAAAACAAAGCACTAAAACTCTCCTTACAAGCCCACACTTTAAGGATACTGAAGGTATTTTAAGGAGTTTGGGTTCATATTGCTTAAGAATTTATCTCAGTACCTCAAAAAGATCAACACAACAAGACAGACCATACAAAGTCTGTTGTACCAGTACTGCTGTGTGCCTAATTTTGACAACATATGCTTGTGTTTTCAGGACGAGTCTTATGATGAATCCATTTTTGACTTCAGTCCTGATGCGTCCAGTGGCATCGCCATGGAGGGCTACCTCTACAAGAGGGCCAGTAACGCCTTCAAAAAATGGAGCAGGTGCCCCGCACGCCTCTCTTATCCTTTTTAATGAGCCCCCTGCAATCTGACTGTCCAATAGTATTTGCCTTTTAGCTTTTTGCTCTTATTTAGCCAGTACTGTGAACCAGTGGTTTGCTTGTTTGTTGCAGGCGCTGGTTTTCTATACAGAAAAACCAACTGGTCTACCAAAAGAGGTTCAAAGTAAGCACCACATGGTTTCACAGCATTTGCATAGGAAATCAATTTATTACATCTTAGAGGCCGGCACACAAACAATGGAGCTTTCCTGTTTATTTCCCAGGATCAGCCCACAGTGGTGGTGGAAGATCTGCGCCTGTGCACAGTAAAGCCCTGCGCAGAACAGGAGAGACGCTTCTGCTTCGAGGTCGTCTCTCCCTCCAAGTGAGTGATTGAATGATATTTGAGGATATATTGTGAGCATCTTTGAGATCTTTAAACATACTTCTCTAGCGCTTTCCATACTCACAATTGATACAAAAAGGTGTTTGACCAACGGAGTATGATAAAAGGGTCTCAGCCGAGCCGAAGAGGAAGGCAAAACCATGAAGCTGTGTTTACACGTCAGAAATTTCAAAAAGGCTGACTTTTATTGAATGCAAAATGGAAGCGTGAGCAGATAATACACCCCTAATAATGCCTAAATGTATCAGCTACCATCTTAGATGTATATGCATTGTAAATACATAATGCAGCCAGAAGTTTGAGATGTAGAGTGTCTATGACCAACTGTACAATCGGCCCGCCATATCCACAGGACCTAAATGTGACCCATTAGTGACACACCTTGTCCCCTGTGATCCTAACGACTCACAGGGTGGCCTCCACGTCAGCTTCTAGAAGTGATGAAACCTTTTGGATGAGAGGGGAAATGTCTTCAAATACCAAGAACTTTAAGTCTGCCATGACCTGGATGACTGAGAACTTACACAGACATCGAAAGCCTCTTGGGCATCTTAAGATGACCCTTCTACAGTCAGAAGAAGCTTGATCAGGAATGGTCTTTCAGGAAGAGTAGCAGCTAAGAAACCTCTTTCTCAGAGAGGTCACTAAAACCTGAATTTTGCTCGCAGAAGCTGTTTTGTTCTGAAAGTTGTGGGTTTTTCTTCCATATGCGTACACCTTTCCTATATTATCTGTTTGTATCTTAATAAAGAGACTGAGAAATGATTATACATGGGCATTATACCATTGCTAAAACAACAGCAACTATCTAAAGGTGGCCTTAGCCGTTTGCAGTACTGTTTGTGCCGGAATAATGAGCGGCAGATGGTGGTGTGTTAACTCTGTAAAAACAAGCGTTACAGTGAAGGGTGGTTTTGCAATTTGCCTCTGTCAAAGGAAGCCGCCGAGGTCGCTGAATTTGGGCCAGTCTGTCTAGCAAGCAAAAGTGCAAAATTGACAGGAACTCTAACTCAAGACGTATGGGGGGGGGAAGAAGAAACGACTGGTGAGCTTATTAGGTGTGTTTGTGTGTGTGTGAGTACAGGAGCTGTCTGCTGCAGGCAGATTCCGAGCGACAGCAGCAAGGCTGGATGAGCGCCGTGCAGAACAGCATCGCCTCGGCATTTCAGGAGAGTAGAGAGGACGCGTTCAGCCCTGTGAGGAACACCAACACACTCACTCAATCACTCAATCATGTGGTGCTGCTCGGGTCCATTTAATTAAGCAATGATACACGAGAGGGAGTGCTTTAACGTGAGATCTTGGCATAATCTTGCGATTATACCACAGTTTCGTTATCAACATTTATTGTTAGATTTTAAGATAAAGAGCACAGAAGAACCGATTTGTTTATCAGCCTTCCTGAGGTAAAATAGTTCCATTCTATCGTTCCCCCGCGGGTAAGCTCTTCAGTCATTAAAGTCGAGGAACAGAATGACCAGTAACTTTATTATACAGACAATACACACAAATATATCGATTGGTAAGTTTAATGTATTAAAAAGAGTTTATTTACATTCAGCAGATAATGGGTGGGGTTTATAAGGCAGGCTGTTACTAAGATCCACTGTTCTACCGACTGAAGCAGATCGGAGTGAGATCCCGGTGTTCTAACCAAAGTCTAGGATTTGATTAGTGATTATAAATCTGTATGATGAAGCTCTTAATGTGAATCTGATCAGTCAGCAATGTAAGGGCAGAGCTACAGAGCATCAGCAGCTTCTCTGGGTTAGAGCTGGACTTACAGATAACAAACCTGCCAGAGGAACGAAGCTCCGATCAGCCGCCGATGGGGTTTAATGAAAGAGCCGAGTTTAACTCCAGCAAACGGCGTCTGTGTGAGGGATGAAGCTGATTCAGCATTTTTGTTGGTGGGACTAAAACTGATCTTCAGTCTCGTTGCTCTTCAGTCAAGCTGTGGATCCATTAAGAGCCGGACGTTTGACGTCCAACTCCTAAAGGTGATGAACCTTTGGCTCAGGCTGGTCATTAATAGCTTCATCTTCCAAATTTAAATCGTTTTCACAACCAATATATTTTATAAACTAATTATATCTTTCATTTCAGCAGGGTTTTACTCATTATAACTTGGCTGCTTTTTAGGGCGGGCGTCGTTGCTAGGTGAGGTGTGTATGCCGCGGAGTAATACTTATAGAGCGCCGGTCAGAGTGCCTTTATTGGCAATAATAGCATGGCTGGAGCGTCTCTCAGCCAATCAGATTGCGGGTTCAGAACTAACTGTGGTATAATTACACACAATCACTGTATCACTCGCATTACACCAGTAGCACTCACTACTCAGTCACTGTAATACATTCTCCGAACACCTGCATGTGCTTGAATGACGGCGTGTGTGTTTGTTCGTGCCAGAGGGAGCGCTGTAGCTCAATGTCAGCGGGCAGCGTGAGTCCGGGAGGTGTAGAGCAGCAGGGATCAGGGTATAAGGCACTGGAGGAGGTGCAGGCTATACAAGGGAATGGACAGTGCTGTGACTGCGGGGAACCCGGGCCGGACTGGGCCTCTATTAATCTGGGCATAACACTCTGTATCACCTGTTCTGGAATACACAGGTAACACAACACACACTGTCCATCACAGGATGGTATAAATAGCACGAACAGATGAATAGTACTGCTTCATAATCGCACAAATATCCTATTGTCTGTGTAGGAGTCTGGGTGTTCACTTCTCTAAAGTACGCTCTCTCACGCTGGACTCCTGGGAGCCGGAGCTCGTCAAAGTAAGAGCACAATTTGCTTCTTCTTCCTCCTCTGGACATCGAACAGTTTCAGTCTGTCACATGCATATTAATAGTACAGGCTTTGTCAAATGTACACTAATAATAGAGTCACTGTCTGTCTTAGGCGGTCGCCAGATTATTTAAGCACAGCATTTTAAGCGGGACTGTGGTGGACCAGAAGGTCCGAGGTTCAAATCCTACCTCAGCCATGCTGCCTCTGTTGGGTCCATGAGCAAGGCCCTTAAGCCACGATTGAACTTTATATGTACCCTGTATATGTAACCAGCTGGTGTGAGTCTTTGGTGGTCGTCGGGGGAAGACCTGTACTTGGTTCGAGAGCAGATATATAGATGATAAATTCAAAGAACTATAGAGACCTTTCAAAGAACTTCAGCATTAGGTAAATATTCGTTCATTCGCTTTCTTAGCCGCTCAATCCTGGACAAGGTCATGGGGAAAGCCAATGCCTAGCTGGCAGCACAGGGCGCAAGCCAGGAACAAACCTAGATAGGTTGCCAATCCATCGTAGGGCGCACACACTCATACCCTATAGAGGCACCAGTAGCCTAGCGGGTAAGGTACTGGACTTTGGACCAGAAGGTCCAGGGTTCAAATCCCACCTCTGCCACTGTTGGGTCCTTGAGCAAGGCCCTTAACCCACAATTGCTTGGATTGTAAGACTGTATCAATTGTAAGTCGCTCTGGATAAGGGCGTCTGCTAAATGCTGTAAATGTTAGCACGTCTTTGGATTGTGGAGTACCCGGAGTAAACCCACATGGACACGGGGAGGACATGCAGACTCCACCCAGAAAGGACTCTGTCCACTCCAGCTGGGATCGAACCCAGGTTGCTGAGAGGCGACAGTGCTTGCCACCGTGCCACCATTACGTGAACACTTCTATATCTCATGCTAACCAGTAACGTGACTTTCCTTTGAAATGGGCAGGAAGCTCAAATGAGACTTACTCTTACTTTTCAGTGGTTTTATTTCAGTCTGCAGTGACTATACATCTGATACGTCTTGTGTTTACAAAAATAGTTTTTCAGTTATCGGCTTTTGCTTTTCATGCAAATATGCTAAGTACGTGTGACTTTGTGATGTCACTCCTTGTTCACACCTCTCTCTCTATCTTGTAATCACTAGCTGATGTGTGAGTTAGGAAATGCTGCCATTAACCGGATCTACGAAGCACGCATTGATGAAATCACGATAAAGAAACCACATCCCTCCAGTCCCAGGTACTGTTCTCTACATACTTCGATTGGATTAGACACAGCAGTGCTGCTGGAGTTTTAAACCACCTTAGTGTGGATTAGAGGATGACTAACGCAGATAAGCTACTCTCTCAGACTTCACATGTACAAGCTGGAGCAGTATGGTAGATGTGTCTAACAGAAAGCACAGTGTAAAAACACAGCATTCATAAACTCCAGCAGCACTGCTGTAGTTGATCCGCAACACATACTACCACACCACCACATCAGTATCACCCAAATAATACCTCTGTGCTGGTCCTGTGTGGGTCCTGACCATTAGAGAACAGATTAAAGGGGATTAGCCATATTAAAAGGCTGTAGAGAAACAGATGGACTACAGTCTGTAATTGCAGAACTACAAAGTGCCTCTATGTGATAAATGAAACTGATAAATGGAATATAGAAACAAGGAGGTTCCCCTAATAAATCGGCGAGTGTACATGGTCACTAGACAACCACAGGGCTTTGACGTGTTTTGTGCATTAACTGTCCCATGATTTTTTTCTCTTTCGCACTGCCCTCTGCTGTCTCAGCATTGATACTACACAGTAGTGGTGTGAGGTACACTAGTGTGAAATAGATTTAACACAAAAATAGATTTATTGTTTAAGAACAATTCACTGCTGTGGTAAAGGAAAAGTAAAACAGCACATGTATTTTCCTAGCAATAAAACATTAATTGTTGCCTGGCTGCGGCACATATGGCTAAATCATCTCAAGACGTTATAGAGCTTGGTGTGTGGGTTCTGCTCAGAACATGGATGTCATTTAGACCTTTTGCTTATTTGAGTCACTCGTACCTTATCAGCTCGAACCAGTCTGCATTCTCCTCTGACCTCTGGTATCAGCAAAGCATTTTCACCCAAAGAACATACAGTGGGACAAAAGTATTTAGTCAGCCACTGATTGTGCAAGTTCTCCTACTTAGAAAGATGAGAGGTCTGTAATTTTCATCATAGGTACACTTCAACTATGAGAAAAAAAATCCAGGAAATCACATTGTAGAATTTTTAAATAATTTAATTATAAATCATGGTGGAAAATAAGTATTTGGTCACACCACAAACAAGCAAGATTTCTGGCTCTCACAGACCTGTAACAACTTCTTTAAGAAGCTCTTCTGTCCTTCACTCGTTACCTGTATTAATGGCACCTGTTTGACCTCGTTATCTGTATAAAAGACACCTGTCCACAGCCTCAAACAGTCAGACTCCAAACTCAACCATGGCCAAGACCAAAGAGCTGTCGAAGGACACCAGGAAGAAAATCGTAGAGCTGCAGCAGGCTGGGAAGAGTGAATCTACAATAGGCAAGCAGGTTGGTGTGAATAACTCAACTGTGGGAGCAACTGTAAGAAAATGGAAGACATACAAGACCATTGATAATCTGGGGCCCCACACAAGATCTCATCCCATGGGGTCAAAATGATCATGAGAACGATGAGCAAAAATCCCAGAACTACATGGAGGGACCTGATGAATGAGCTGCATAGAGCTGGGACCAAAGTAACAAAGGCTACCATCAGTAACACAACTACGCCAAGAGGACTCAGATTCCGCAGTGCCAGGCTGTGTCCCCTGCTTAAAGCCAGTACATGTCCAGGCCCGTCTGAAGTTTGCCAGAGAGCATATGGATGAATCCGAAGAAGATGGGGAGAATAGGTTTGTCGTGTTTGGAGGAAAGAAGAATGCTGAGGTGCATCCAAGAAACACCATACCTACTGTGAAGCATGGGGGTGGAAACATCCTGCTTTGGGGCTGTTTTTCTGGCAGAGGGGAACAGGACGAATGATCCGTTGTTAAGGGAAGAATGAACGGGGCCATGTCATCGTTGATTTTTAAGCCAAAACCTCCTTCCATCAGTGAGAGCATTGAAGATGGAACGTGGCTGGGTCTTCCAGCATGACAATGATCCCAAACACAACGCTCTGGCAACGAAGGAGTGGCTCCGTAAAAAGCATTTCAAGGTCCTGGAGTGGCCTAGCCAGTCTCCAGACCTCAGCCCCATAGAAAATTTGTGGAGGGAGTTGAAGGTCCATGTTGCCCCAAAATATCACTGCTCTAGAGGAGATCTGCATGGAGGAATGGGCCAAAATACCAGCTACAGTGTGTGCCAACCTGGTGAAGACTTACAGGAAACGTTTGACCTCTGTCATTGCCAACAAAGGTTATGTTACAAAGTAGTGAGTTGAACTTTTGTTATTGACCAAATACTTATTTTCCACCATAATTTACAATTAAATCCTTTAAACATCATACCTTTTGATGAAAATTACAGACCTCTCTCATCTTTCTAAATAGGAGAACTTGCACAATCAGTGGCTGACTAAATACCTTTTTGCCCCAGTGTGTGTAATATCCTGCACTATTATTGCATCTGTCTTTATAAGTGAAAATGAACTTTCTTATTCTCTTGTTTACTGCATGCACATCAAAAGGGAATAACAGGTAATATATATATATAATAGCGCTGATTGTTTTGCTTCTCATATAATTGACTCAAATGCAATTATCATTCAGTGTTTGGGTATTTTATTACAAGTGTGAATGTGTATAGCTTCGAGACCTGACTGTAAACTAGCTGTTGAACATGCACATGATTAATCGCTTTCCAGCTTCTGTGGTTGAGATGTTTTGTTTTTTTGGTTAATACGATTTACTAGACAGCTACGAATGGGTTGAGTTACAAGACAAAATGTTACACTCTTCATCTGTCCTCAGGCAGGATAAGGAGTCCTGGATCCGCTCGAAATACGTAGAGAAGAAGTTCATCCACAAGCTCCCTGAAACGGGCCGCGGGCAGCCACTGCGTCGCTCCAGCGCACGGCGTCTACGAGCAACGACGCAGGACAAACCGGGAAACCGTCCACCCATCAAACCTAAACCGAGCCGAGCCACCCTGGCACGTACCACAGGTGAAGCACACATGCACAAACAAAAATGTGCACAATGTTTATATGTGATTTGTGTATCTGTGTGTGATTTGGTACACAACCAAACTGAATTTCTCATGTTGTCTTCTGCAGACCTGACCCCAAGTGACTTAATGAAGAACAGTACTGGATTACACAAAGGTCTCACAAACTGTCTCTTTCTCACACACTCTCTCTCTCTCTCTCTCACACACACACGCACACACACACACAAGGTGGACCTAGTAAGGTTTTCAGTGAGTGTATTTGTCACTGTTATTCACTGTAACAAGTAACTGTTTGGGCATTTTAACTGCATCTTTGTACCTGTCAACACCCATCCCTGTGGTCACGCTGGTCTTCCATTAACACCACAGTGTCACAATCCTAAAGAAAAATCCCTTCCATTCATCACTCTGTGTGTGTGTGCAGATGAAGAAGAGGAAGGGGATGAGGACTTGAGCGGTCTCCACCCCGGAGCTCTGCTCTATCGTTCTGCGGCCCTTCAGCATTTCCCAGTCATGGCTGATGCTCTGGCCCACGGAGCAGATGTGAACTGGGTCAATGCAGCCGAGGAGAGCAGAACACCGCTCATACAGGCAGCTACCGTGGTGAGTGAGTGCGGCTGGGTGTCTTTGGGTGTTTTATGGTGATCTGTTAATAAGCAGCGTATCTAATGTGGCCCGTTTGGACGAAAGTATTGGGACACACCTTTTAATCATTGAATTCAGGCATTTCATTCAGTTGTCACAGGTGTATAAAAGCAAGCAGCTAGCCATGCAGTCTGCCTTTACAGACATTTGTGAAAGAAAGAATGGGTCGTTCTAAAGAGCTCACTGAATTCGAGTGCAAAGTATCAACCAGTGTTAATTTTGACAGCAAATTCTGATTTAGTTTTAGTCATAATTTAGTTATCTGAATTGTTTTTAGTTTTAGTCGACTAATTATAACATTATAGTCGATTTAAATCTACAGTAGAAATGTAAAGGTTGCAATACGTGCTTTTTAAAAAATATTTTCCCTTGAATTATTTAAAATGGAACATCTACATGCATGCACTGATAATAACATTCTACATTAAAGTTGTTATAACTCAATTTCCAACAAAGATCTGCTTCAAACTCGGTGTGGACGCTCATGAGATATTGTAGAATTGAATCAAGTTGGAATAAATGATATATTATGAGCTTTATTAAGCATATAATATCGGAAGATCGGATATATGTGCATGCTCTATATGCATTTATTCATAATTACAGTATAAAACGGAGTTATGTTACCCGAATACTCCTTAAAGACGGTATCAACACTTTTTAGACAAAGTAAAATATATGCACATCGCGAACCGGAAACATATTTTAATCCCCACTTAATTCGCTGAAATATTGGCTTGAACATTACGAACCTAAGAGTGCGTTTGCAACGCACTACCGTAATACCGCTAAAATAGGAGCTTGCGCCATTTAGGTGCGGTTTGCTTGACCGCAGTTTCAGGATGACATGCCTGCAGATGTTTTTACCGGAGATAGTCAAACCACACGGGTTTACAAAGAGTCTTATTTTGCTTGACATTAAATGTGAAATGTGCCCAAAATGTGCCTCTCAGGTGTTTTTACTTTGTCGAGTTGAGAGTTGAAACCAGAAACGCCTTGGTCTTACCGGATCAGTAGCGAACTTGTCCCGCCTTACCACAAAAGTAAATCAGATCTGATTGGATGTCGTCTCTGCCAAACATTGTCGTCTCGTTTTTATTCGCTGACAAGTGTCAGTTCATTTCGTCCTAGTTTGTCGTTTTTCATTCGTTTTAATTTAGTCATTGTCTTGTTTTCGTTAGGAAAAAAAGGGTCGTTGACGAAAATCATTCGTCAACTAAATTAACACTGGTATCAACCTACGTGAAGTTACAGAGCGTGGTCGCCAAGTGCAAAATACAGCGGCAGGAGCTTCATGGCATGGGTTTCCATAACCGAGCAGCTGCATGCAAGCCTTACATCACCAAGCTAAAGCCAGCATCAGATAGATTGGTGTAAGGCACAGCGCCACTGGACTCGGGAGCAGTAGAAATGTTCTGAAGAGTGACGAATCACGCCACCTATCTGGCAGTCTGATGGACAAGTCTGGGTTTGGTCAATGGCAGGACAACGGTACCTGTCTGACTGCCAACTGTAAAGTTTGGTGGAGGGGGGATAATGCTGTGGGGTTGTTTTGTTTTTCGGGGGTTGGCCTAGGCCTCTTGGGTCTAGGGAAGGAAAAATGTGATGCTTCAGCATACCAAGAAATTTTTGTACAATTGTAAGCTTTTAGTGTTGTGGGGACAGTTTGGGCCCTTTACTGTTCCATGACTGTGCCCCCAGTGCATAAAGCAAGGTCTTTAGTTAGGCATGGTTAGGTGTGGAAGAACTGGACTGTCCCAACCACATGGAACACCTTTGGGATGAACTAGAAAGGAGGTTTTGAGCCAGGCTGTCTCGTCCAACATCAGTGTCTGGCCTCACAAATGCTCCTCTGGATGAATTCTCACAAAAAGAAGAGTGGAAGCTTTTATAGCTGCACGTCTATGGATTTGGAATGGGACGTAAAAGCTCCTGAAGGTGTAATGTGTAGGTGTCCCAATACTTTTGTCCATATAGTGTATATGGTGTGCTGTGTACTAGGCTTTTAGTTGAGGTATACTTTATTGAATTATTCTGGATTTACCTCATTTTCTTAATGCATGCCTGAAAGTTTTAACTTTCAGTTGTCAATGTGTGGCTCCTTTGAGTAGGTAATTCATTAACAATAAATGAACGAAGGCACATGTAAGCACACATTGCATGTCCTTGTCTTTTCAGAATTCCCTAGCAGCGTGCGAGTTCCTGCTGCAGAACGGCGCTAATGTTAACCAGGTTGACGCGAACGGAAGAGGACCCTTGCACCATGCTACCATACTAGGCCATACAGGGTACACACTCACACAGGGTGCAAGACTGAGATATCTGGGTAACCAGACTGTACCAGCCACGTGCAATGGAACAAGCGATGGCGTTCTGCCTGACTGCTGGCTGTGTGTCGTTCCAGGCTGGTGTGTTTGTTTCTGAAGAGAGGAGCGGATTACAACGCGAAGGACATCAGCCAGAAGGACCCGATCACTATAGCCGTAGACAGCGCCAACGCCGACATCGTTACTCTGTGAGTCAGGGGTGGGAATTAAGGATGAAAAGAGAACGGGGCTGGGGATTTCTCATTGTTTGCTATATACAGAATTCCGGTTTTAAAATGTGTTCAATAGAATTGGTTAATTTGAAGATTTCCTCTGCTTGTCCCGTTCATTCCAAGCCTGATATTCAGGATGAGCTCTCATTTGCTGGCTGTGTTAATCAGATACATTAAGTAGAATTGACTTTAAATTTAAACTTTTTCATTTAGTGTGGAGAATCTTGGAATCAATGATTCATGATGTGCAGTTTCCTCAGCAAACAGAGCACTTTTTGCTTGTACATGCCACTTTTAATACACTGTTAGATGTATTCTGAGTTTGCGACCAAGGAATGAGCTCTCAGGTCCAGACCAAGCTTGGGAGAAGACAAAGCACACCAAGGTCCAAGGTCTTCTAACTCTTTATTTGCCATAAAAAGGGTTCTCATACAGTAGAACACTGACCTGGCGTGTGAAGGGGTTTGGGAATGTGTGTACTGGAGTGAGGATGTGGATATTAAGAAGGTTGCACAGTGTGCAAAGTGAAGAGGTGAAAGAGAGGTGACGTTAACGTTCACATTTAGAAGAAAGAGGAATCGGTTACTGTGTAATGATATATTGTAGGCAATGTACACTTCCCATAGTGAGAGCTAATTACCATGTATGTGACACAAGGCAGTTAAGCTACCTATAGAGTTAAATCCTTAACATGCACTGTCATTAGATATATAAATCAAAAATCATTTTGGACTGCTGCTACCTGCCTTGTAGTCTTCCAGTGTGCGAATCAAAGTCAGTCAGAGATTTTCCCTGATCTGCATACTGTTTAATTGAACTGGATGGTCATGAAGAGGAAGTTGTGTGGTTCTATCAATAACCAGGGAAAGGTCAACTTGTATCGAACAGTTTTCCTCCTTGGCTTGTTGAGCCATGTGCAGAAAGTGCTGAACCGTTTAGAATTGTACTAGGAGGCCTATTAATCCTGATCATTAAATATCTCTCGTCTTTTCCTCACAGCCTCCGTATAGCCAAGATGAACAAGGAGATGCGTGAGATGGACGGCTTCGCCCAATCAGGTCACTCCGAGGGGCTGGGTGGTGCTGGGGGAGGAGGGTCTGGGGATCTGATTGGTCAGACCAAGAAAGGCTTTCAAGCCCTCAAAAACCACTTTAGTGGCTGGGCCCTGGGAGGGCAGAGTGAATGAATATCCACTGTGGTATAATCCAGTAGAGGTGGGCGATATGGCGTAAACGTATGCATACATACAGGACTGTGCAAAAGAATTAGGCCACCATTAGATTTGTTGTTTTAGTAATGGTACGATGACCATATATAACGTATTGTTGACGACTGGAACCAAAATTTTCAGACTTCACATATGGATTCATTCCAGTTTTTGTGAGCTTTAGTATATCATAGTCTTTTCACCCAGTTCCCCTTCTGAAAAAAGTGGTTTCTTGGCTGCTACCCTTCCAAAAAGACCATTCCTGATCAAGCTTCTTCAGACTGTAGAAGGGTCAACTTGGCATCCCTGCTCAAGTGTAAGGGGAAGTCACACTAAGTACTCGCCACTAAGTTTTTTTCAGATTTTTTTCCTGTACTTTCATTATACCATATCAAAAACAATGGTACATCCAATCAAATGGTGGCCTAAGTGTTTTGCACAGTACTGTACATTAGCACCACTGCACCATCTTCTCCTAAAATGCTTGAGATGGGAGCATACACAGCAAGAAATCTGAGACCCTTCCTAACAGAGTCTCTCCAGATCCCAGGTCCTGTTTGTGGACTCCTTCATCTGGCATCATAGCTTTTTAGAGCGGTATTAAATCCTAGATGACCTTCTACTTCTGAGGTCTTTTAATTTTTAAGGTGCGTGTTTTGGACTATTATTCTTTTGGAAGATCCAGCTTTGACCCAGTTGCAGCTTCTTAGCAGAAGCAAACCAAACTGCCAGACTTGTGTTGTTGTGACAGAGTTGGTCAGTAGGAATCATGTTGGTGCTGATATTGTGATCGTAGGTCACATCGCCCACTCCTACAGTATAACAGGCATCGGAGATGATGCTTTAGAGCAATGTGCTGTGCTGATGCTGTGCTTTAGAGCATGTGTACCGAGTAGAATAGGTAACTAAGAATAAAAATGTACAGCCATGGATATGATGCCATCACCAGCATAAGCTACAGTGAGCCTGTATAAACAGCACTGTATAGTTACTGTGTAATATAATGTAAAGACAGCTAGTACAATGCATTCGGAAAGTCTTGAGACCCTTTCGCTTGTTTCACATCTTATGTTTGAGGCCTTGTGCATAAAATAGAAACAAAATCAAGTTTTGTTTTGTCGAGGCCTATCCAGGGTGCCAATCCATTGTAGGGCACATGCACTCATACACTAGGGGCACTTTAGAGACACCAATTAACCTAACACGAATGGACTGTGGGAGGAAACCAGAGTAAACCCAACTGGACACGGGGAGGACCCAGACCTCCCCTCACCTCCTTCTCGCAGTGAGGAGACGGTGCTACCCACCGAGACACTGTTCCGCCAAAAGTGAAAAGACTTTTAGAAATGCTTGCAAATTTTAGCTTTTCATTTTTAATAAACGTGCAAACATTTCTAAAATGCTGTTTCACTTTCTCATTATGGGGTATTGTGTGCAATGGGGGGAATGTCAAGTTTTTTATTTTAGCACGAAGCCATAACATGGCAAAATGTGAAAAAAGTGAAAGGGTCTGAAGACTTTCCGAATGCATATGTATAGTTTAACACGTATGTGTGTATATATGTATTTAGGTCATGTATATAGACGTGTATATTAAAATGTTCTTCTTTAAAAGTTTACATTCTAAATTAAACGGAGGAAGGCCTTCACCTACCCTTAATTTCCGTTAAAGCACCATTAAAGGCTCATGCTTCTCATGCTTCAGGAGGGTTCCACCATTTTTCAGATATAGAATTGGCACTTGGCGTGTATCCGAGCTGCCTCATGATGCTCTTTTGGTTCGCCGGAGCTTCATGACGCCAGCTCGTCCCTTTTTGTCTGTTTGTGTGTACGTTTATGTGTCGCTGATTGTCTTTGTGCGTGTGTTTGTGTGTCCTGAGATGGACGGCCAAGTGCTTGCAGTGTATGTCGTCTGCGCTGCGTGCCACAGGTAATCAGTCTAGCAAGCTGCCCCGCCTTTTACTTCCTTTTCCTTATTTCCTTATCAAGACTAACACTTCTCCCCACGGTTAGTGTGTCACATGCATGGCATGTAGTGCCTCCAAAACTCATAGGTCTGTGGAGAGAAGGAAAAGGAATGCAGGTGCTTGTGCAACGCTCTGCTGCTGAAAGCTGATTTCAATTCCAAATGCTTGTCTGATACTAACATGCATTAGATGATGTCAAGAAATGGAAGAACTGGGTGAAATCACACATATATATGATGTACACTACTGTGCAAAAGTCTTAGTCCACCATTAGACTTATGGTATAATGACCATGTATAACACATTGGATGTATAACTTGGATTTGTCACTCCATAATCCTCTTCTCCACTGATCTTCATTCCAGAATTTGATGTTTCACATTCGAGTCCTAGAGCAAAGCCCTTAACTCACAATTGCGTGTGTGTAGGATCAGGTTTAGGACTGTAAACCCTTGCTTATTCAACAAGTGTTGGGGTGGCACAAGTGGTTAGTGCTGTCCTCTCACAGCTCCAGGTGTCCTTGGTTCGATCCCAACCCTGGGCTCTGCCTATGTTGAGTTTGCATTGGGTTTTCTGCAAGTAAAGTGGTACCTCGGTTCTCGACCACATCGGAACTCGTCAAATTTGGTTCTCGGCGCATTTTGGTCGGTACTCAGTAAGCACACTGGCTTAAACTTGTACGAGTCAAGCCGCGTGACTCGTTTCAACCTGAACTCGATTCACGATTCAGTACCCAGTGATTCAGATTCATTATAGCTCTTGCTCAGTGCAGATCTCCGCTGTTTATCCTGTTTTCCTTTATTTTTACATCTACAGTATTGTATTCTTAGTGCAAATAAGTCCCCATGGGTCCTAAAATGGTTAGTAATGACAGCTAACCGAAGGGAAAACAGGAACTGAATCCTCTTGGCTTTCAGACTAAGTATTTTGCTTTTACTTTTCACTTCAAATCCATTACTCACTAAATTACATGAGGTTTTTCAACACTATTATAAAATAAGCTCCACTATGGTACAGTATACAGTGGTGCTTGAAAGTTTGTGAACCCTTTAGAATGTTCTATATTTCTGCATAAATATGACCTAAAACATCATCAGATTTTCACACAAGTCCTAAAAGTAGATAAAGAGAACCCAGTTAAACAAATGAGACAAAAATATTATACTTGGTCATTTATTTATTTATTAAGGACAATGATCCAATATTACATAGTAGTGAGTGGCAAAAGTATGTGAACCTCTAGGATTAGCAGTTAATTTGAAGGTGAGATTAGAGTCAAGTGTTTTCAATCAATGGGATGCCAATCAGGTGTGAGTGGGCACCCTGTTTTATTTAAAGAACAGGGATCTATCAAAGTCTGCTCTTCACAACACGTTTGTGGAAGTGTATCATGGTACGAACAAAGGAGATTTCTGAGGAGCTCAGAGAAAGAGTTGTTGATGCTCATCAGGCTGGAAAAGGTCACAAAAAACCATCTCTAAAGAGTTTGGACTCCACCAATCCACAGTCAGACAGATTGGGTACAAAATGGAAGGAATTCAAGACATTTGTTACTCTCCCCAGGAGTGGCGTCAACCAACAAGGATCACTCCAAGAGCAAGGCGTGTGATGAGTGGTGAGGGTCACAAAGGACCCCAGGGTAACTTCTAAGCAAACTGAAGGACTTCCTCACATTGGCTAATGTTAATGTTCATGAGTCCACCATTCAGAAGAACACTGAAACAACAATGGTGTAGCATGGCAGGGTTTTCAAAGGAGAACGCCACTGCTCTCCAAAAAGAACATTGCTGCTCGTCTGCAGTTTGCTAAAGATCACGTGTGACGAGCCAGAAGGCTATTGGAAGAAGGTGTTTTGTGGACGGATGAGACAACATAGAACTTTTCTTTTTGGTTTAAAAAGAAAAGCGTTCTGTTTGGAGAAGAAAGGAAAAAAACACTGCATTCCCAGCATAAAAACCTTATCCCATCTGTGAAACATGGTTGGTGGTAGTATCATGGTTTGGGCCTGTTTTTGCTGCATCTGGGCAGGACGGCTTCTGCCATCATTGATGGTGGAACAATGAACTCCTGAATGATATCAGAGAAATTCTAAAGAAAAGTGTCAGCGACAATCTGTTCATGAACTGTATCTCAAGAGAAGGTGGGTCATGCAGCAAGACAACGACCCTAAGCAGACACAAGTCGTTCTACCAAAGGACGGTTACAGAAGAATAAAGTTCATGTTTTGGACACTGGCCAAGTCAAAGTCCCTGACCTTAATCAATGAGAAATGTTGTGTGGAAGGACCTGAATGCGAGCAGCTAATGTGAGGAGGAAAACCACCAACATCCCAAGCTGAAGCTGTTGGTACTGTACGGAGGAATGGGGCTAAATTCCTCCAAGCCGGTGTGCAGGACTGATCAACAGTTTACAGGAAAACGTTTAGGCTGGCAGAAGTTATTGCTGCACAGGGGGGGTCACAACCAGATACTGAAAGCAGAGGGTCAACATACTTTTGCCACTCACTAATATGTAATGTTTGGATCATTTTCCTCAATAAATAAATGACCAAGTAAATGTATAATGTTTTTTTTTTTTTGACCAAGTATAATGTTTTTGTCTCGTTTGTTTAACTGGGTTCTCTTTATCTACTTTTAGTACTCGTGTGAAAATCTGATGATGTTTTAGGTCATATTTATGCAGAAATATAGAAAATTCTAAAGGGTTCACAAACTTTCAAGCACCACTGTATATAATGATGCCGCCTTTCCGCTCTTTTGCCGGGTGGTCGGTTCCTGTCAGCTGATCTGAGGGCCCTCGGTGGAACGTCCCTAAAATCACTGAGATACTGCGGAGCCGAACAGTATCGAGATCTCCCTCGTACATCAAGCAGCACCAACACTCGACAAGCCTTCTGGAACGAATTAATGACAAGAACCGACAGTACCACTGTACTCGAGTTCCCTCCCACAATCCAAGGACATTTTGTTAAATTTACCCCAGTGTGAGTGTGTTTGACGAGTGCAGCTGTAACCCTGCTCCTGTCCTGGATATAGCCAGTTGTTGCCATGTTCTTGATGTCTTGCTGTATGATCCTGTGGAAATGGATATCACTAGTACATGCCAGTTATCCCCTTCTGTAAAACCATTTTCTCTCTCCCTCTGTGCAGGTGATGACACCTATCACGATATCTTTAGGGATTTCTCCCAAATGGCCTCCAACAACCCAGAGAAGCTGAAACGACGCAGTGCTGACATTAAGACCCCGTAACCACCAGGGGGCAAGGCTGCACCCGTTTCTCTCACTCGGTCTCCTTTGTAGACACAAGCTGGAAGATTCAGTGTTATTTCATAAATGCCTCTTGCTTTTTCTCCATGTAATCTCCCGATTGGCTCAGACACGAGAAGAGAAATGGGTCCTGTATTCTGTAGTGATAGGATTCGGCTCGTATCGATCAGCCTTGATCTTTGAGCGTGAGCCACGCCGGGGCCGGAGTCTGCTTCTCATTTCAGTTTCAGTCTGCTGCTGTAGTTTGTCAGCTTGCAACTGCATCACCAGTGTCGTCTTACACACGCTGGTACTAAGACTGTGCCAAAGCACTCAGGAGGGAAGGGAATCGGTCGAATTCTGTTCAAGTGCGTTGTTTTTATTGCAATGAATTCCTGTTGTATGTTTTGAGAGCTTTGTTATATCCCACGAAGTAGACTAAATTATGTATATGGCAGAGTTTTTATTCCATCCTCTTAGGAAACACATCTCACAGTAGATCCAAAGTAATTTATTCTGGTTTTCATTTCATTTTTGTATCACCCAGACAACCTTTCCATTTTCTTATATTGGATAAATGTGTTCATACCTGTTCAAACAAACAATTCATACAATATCTGTCCAGGGAACCAGAAGAAAATAAATTTGCTTGCTTATGTGTGTCTCTATTTCATCTGCAAACTTCACATAGTCATTCATACACATATAATAATGAGAACAGTTTAAAGCCAACCTCCTTGGGCAGCCTGGCTGTTATATGTAAATACAGTGGGGCAAAAAAGTATTTGGTCATACAGATGAAGGTTTGAGACGTACAAGGAAATATAGTTTTATTAAATTAAAACTTAAATCTTTTCCAATACAAAAATGTATTCCAAGTAAAAACAGAATTGATTTATGGACACGAGGAGAAAACCATTAAGTAAACTTCAAACGCAGCTTGGGTTTTGATTCCTATGAGAATTAAAAGCCAAGCTAATCCTTTTGGCCACTTGCATTGGTCAAGTCAAGTCAGATTTATTTATATAGCGCTTTTTACAATGGAGCATTATCTCAGAGCAGCTTTACAATTTTAGATTATCTCCTAATAACTACGTCCAATCCCAAATTTATCAAGCCTAGGGCGACAGTGGCAAGGAAAAACTCCCTAAGCGTTATGAGGAAGAAACCTTGGGAGGACCAAGACTTAAAAATGGACCCAACCTCCTTGGGTGGCGTAGATGATACATTAAGAATGAAACTAACTTAGCTAAACTAATAAATCTTGGAATGATAGTTCAAATAAAATGTAAATATGCACATCAGCAGTAAGTAGTCCAACACAGTCACTTCAGGTTTGTTCTGTAATTCAGTAGATAAATTAGGCAGGTGCACTGCACACAGACTTCATTAGTGGGTACTGTTAAATACACTTGCATAAAAACACTTGGAATAGAACTACTTGCAATGTGCTCTCATTGATGTATAAAAACAACAGCAGCAGATGCACCATGCATTCTGCATGATCGGTCCCATGGTCAGTAAACAAACATCTAGGATGCTTACTTAAAAATCACTGTAGATACAGAGATCAAGTGTGCATTTAAAACTTCCTAGAAAGCTAGGTTCTGTAGAACAAGGCTTGTGTATTCGTCTTTAAGACCCAAGATCAGTGCAAACAAGTATTACTGAATAAATATTATTGAAATCTACCCTCTTTGACTGGTGATTTAGCGGTTAAGGCTGGTCTATGGACCAGAAGGTCCTTGAGCAAGACCCCAACCTTGGAAGCTTGGCAGAGGTGGGATTCGAACCCTGGACCAGTCCTGTACCTTAACCACGAAGCCACCCCAGTACCATCCACATATGACAAGCATCATGGTCCTCCAGTTATCTCACAGCTGTGGTGTAAATACAACAATAAATATGTAGTGCTCTCAAGTAAAAGTAATCTCACTCCATAAATGTGAGAGCACGTGTCAGGAATGAGTGTCCTGCAGGCAATCAAATAAGATTTGACCCATCTTAAATAGTAATAAAGTAAATATTAGGGCTGTAAAATGCATCGCGATTTAAAAAAACAGGGCGATGCACCGTTGGATTATGCGTTCTTGATTAGATCGAATGCAATTCCATTTTCGAACACCAGAGGGTGTCATACTCAGTCATATCCTACACATTATTACCACATAAATATCATAAAGAACATATTATTTTGCATTTTTATCCTTCAGAAATAAAAAAAAGTTTTCACTCGGTTGTTTATGATATGGTGAAGCTACAGTAAAGCACATTATTTACAGTTTTAAACCTCTGTTTCTATTTCTTTTTATTGCAGTAATTACTTTTAATTTTTGGTACTAAAACGTCTACAAGAAAATGTGCTTTTGCATTGCTTACACTTACAAAGAGTGTCTTTTATGCAATGTAAAATCACTCGAAAAGTTAGTAAATAGTAAATATAAATAGTCGAATGTTGATATTTCAAATGTATGAATATATGCTGGTTTGATATGGACACATGCAGCCAGCTGCCTGTTTAAAATCTGAAATGGTTTTGAGGGAAAATTATGAACAGACATTTTCCATTATTGCAAACAGCCACGTGTGACCATTCACCTTTAAATAAAGTCTACATGTTCACATTATGTGCGATTTATGATGCATGATAATATTGGTTGGTGGCCGTGTAGACTCATAGTTCAGTTCTGCAAGATCATTTGTAAACTATAAATGTATAGCTATCGGCCAGATTAAGTTATTACAAAGCTAATCAGCTCGTGCTAGCCATATCCTCTAGATAAGACATGATAGCGGTATGATGCGTAGTGAAGACACTTGATAGCAGAAGTATGCTGAAGGTCTGCTTAGATACTGAACACTGATCAATATTAGATCAACTACAGTGGAACCTCAAAAGCCTCTTCACTCAAACAATTCAAACACGGAACGGTTTGTCTGAAAACTGCGACTTGGTACATGGGCACCCTAAATAAGACACTCAATGGTGAGACACATAATCCTGTCCAGTTGGTGGCGATAATACACCAATACGGAAAACCAATCTCCATTAAACCCAAAAGAAAAAGAAGAACTAGGGTGCGATCATGGCGGAGACGTTATAGACTGGTTGTTGAAATATGAATGGGACAGCCCTTAATGGTCAACATGGAGTCATTAGAAAGAACCAATCGGCATGTCTGTCATGGCTCCCGCTGTAGTGGAGTAACCTGACAAACCGATTAATTTCTACTTATAACTGTTATTTGAACCCAAGATTGCATTTCAATTATACCATTTGTTGTCAGATTATACCAGATATTCTAAATATGTGTTTTAAACGTTACTGTCTCTTTCAATTTCGGATGTATAGGTCTCTCCATTCAAAGAACTAGGAGTCTGTTCTTGTGTGGCTGGAAAGACAGCGGCAGAGTGAACAGACTTATCTTATAATGTCTTTGATCACAGGCATATTATTTATGTTATATTATTATATCATTATGTTCCGTATATTATATCAGTCTATGGGTGCGGTTTCAAACACACCCTCCTTCTTGGTGCTGCTCTCCCGGTGATAAGAGGAGCCGTAACTGTGTTCGGCTCAATGACTATAAAGTTTCACTTTATTTTCACTTATTTCAAGGATTGATTGATTGATTATTATTGTATTACTTTCCTTGTTGATGATTTTATTTATTAATTACATTCGAATATAGATAAAAACAATCATTTGGGGTCGGGAAGGGATTAATAATATTTACATTACTTCTTAGGGGGAAATTTGATTCCGACTTCAAACAAATCAGAGTTCCAACGGCCTTCTGGAACCAATTAAGTCCGAATTCTGAGGTTCCACTGAACTGGCCAATTGGTAACGTGTTGTAGATGGTAACAATTTTGAGGGGAATTCTGAAAGTGTTATAGGCCAAGACAAGTACAAATAGTGCCTAATGTCTGTAAAATGTCATTTACTTGTTTATGAAGCAGAAGAAATGACGAATGTATTAGAACTTTTAGTATGTATTTAGCATTTTATCCAGTTTGTGAGAACCGGAGAACTGTATCGAATCCTTTTTGCTATGGTAACTACAGTGGTGTGCAGTGCAGTACCCCTTCTGGTACCCCCCCGCCCTCCAAAGGAACTCACTCACATTTTGTGAATGCACAATAAAATTACCACATAAGAATTTTAAATAATTCCGATTCCGGTCACCGTCCGATCGCATCTCTATTTAAAAACGTATGTACTTTGTTCCATTTCATGTTCTAATGCTTTTATTTCTCTTTATGTAAAGATTTTTGAATTGCCACCATGTATGAAAGATGCTACCCAAGTAAACTTGCCTTGTCTTGAACTAACTTTCAGTTCCTAGCTACTCTCTTTGTTTTTGGCCATTTTTATTGCTGCTCAGGGGATCTCACAGTTGGGCTTTGATTTCCATGTGTGTAAAGTTTCAGCTACTCTATGAATTTCTGAATTGGCATAAATATTCAGCCTTGAAATAAAAACTGGGTTACCCCCCCCCAAAAATACATCACAGTACAGAATCAACAGGCACTGCAGGAACTCAAACAAAAACTGTAGACAGCAACTACAAAGTGCATTTGTGAATGTACCTGAGATGGTGTAAAGCTCTGAAGATGGGTGCTTCTTCCAGGCTCTTGTTTACTATTATTTCCTATTCCATTAAAAACAGCAGATCATCTTGTGTCCCTCTCCTCTGTCCTGTCTGCACTGAGAGGGCTTGGTCCTTCCATTTCCCGTTCTGTCGTGTGGTTCTGACATGGCAGAGTTTTTGGATCTTTGTTCAGGTTCTGTATGTTCTCTAGGAAGTGTACGGTCTCCTGGTCAGAGGCTGAGGATAAAGCTTGTTTAAGCTCATCTTCAATGCATCCATTTTGGGCATTTTCCTTTGGTGAAGGTGGTGGGGGGTTGGTGCAGGAGCAGAAAGATGGAAGTGCTGCTGTTATTACCGTCCCCATGATGAGGAACCCACCAGCTACCATAAAAGAACACAGGTAGGAACCGGTGAGGTCCTTCAACCACCCTGAAAGACACATCCAGAGAGATATGTTCACAACACGGTAACGTGAGACTTTAATGGCGACCTTTTTATCTGTTAAATCACATTCAGGTTACCAAACTGGTTCCCTAATCACTACTCACTAAACCCTACACGTCATATAGAGCATGATTAACCTATAGGAAGAGTCCAGACTGACCGTGCGGTTTGTCAGCTTGCCTGACCTTGTACCTAGATTTTAATCAATATTTTTGCATTAACAAGGTTTCGTTATGGTAAGCACTATTGTTCTCTGAGAGCTACTCCTCAGCAAAGTAAAGTTACAATGGAGTGCTGCAGCTAACACAAGCAAGATATAATATGATGCAAACAGTGTTCATGGTATAATGTACTAAATGCATTTCTTAAATTGAAAAATTAAAAAAGTCTTTGTGTGAGATACAAGCAGGGGTGAAGTGTAAGCAATGCAAAACAAGCCACGTTTTCTTGTATAAGTTTTAAACAAACAAAAAAACCTTTAGTCCCCTGCAGTTAAAATAAATGACTAGAAACAGAACACAGGCTGTGATTATCTATGGCACTCGCCTTCGATTCTTGCCTGCGACCAATTCACATCTGTGACTTTGTGATAACACACTACCTTTTATGTTCTATTGTATTCTAAGACCTTCATTTAAAAAGAAAACACTAGTGGATCACCTGGAGGGGTGCCCAATTTTTTATTTAAATAAATACATTTATGTCATTTAGCAGACGCTCTTATCCAGAGCGACTTACAGTTGATACAGTCTTACAGTCCAAGCAATTGTGGGTTAAGGGTCTTGCTCAAGGACCCAACAGTGGCAGCTTGGCAGTGGTTGGATTTGAACCCTGGACCTTCAGGTCCATAGCCCAGTACCTTACCCTCTAGGCTACCACAGTCCCTTTTTTAACTGTAACAATTCATAAGAGTAAAGAGGCAGTAAGAGGCAAATACTTTAACAAATCCACCACTTTGCTATTGTTACCTAACTGCTTACCTGACAGCGGCGCTCCCAGTAGAGCTCCCACACTCTCGATCAGCTGCAGAAGGCCGAGCGCACCAACCATACGATTCATGCCTACAATCTCAGGCACGACAGCAAACACCAGCGGCGGCATGGCACCAGCACAGAAGCCATACGCCAGACTGACCACCAGCAAGCTCGCGTAGTTCCCATGCAGAGAGCAGAGGGGCAGCAGCAGGAGAAGCAGTCCCAGTAACGCCGTCCATATGGCCAGCAGGTGGAGCAAGCGCATGCGCCGCAGGTCCGAGAGCCAACCGGAGAAAACGCGGCCCATGATGTCTGTGACGCCAGTGCTGGAAATGACAAAAGCTGCCTGGAACTCGCTGAAGCCCACAAGGCGACAGTGGGCCACCAGGTGGACATATGGAATGAAGAAGCCGGCGTTGAAGCATGTGACGGCCAAGCTGAAGGTAAGGAAGCCTCGGTGTGAGAGCAGTGACAGCTCGAAGTACTCATAGGCACAGGAACGGAAACTCTGACAGCTATAAGGTGTGCTAGAGCTTTCAGTCTGGCAGGAATGACAAACAGGAGGACAGAAATAGTCACACTGATGCTACTTCAATTGTACATGTGCCACAATCACCTGAAAAACACCAGTGTCATTTAAACATGCAACAGATTATTATATACAGCTTAAAAGCATGATAAAGAATAAGATTAATAAATAATGGCAACAACAGAGCTGTACAATATACAGTGGTACCTCGGTTCGCGTTAATTCATTCCAGAAGGCTTGTCGAGAACCGAACACAAATCCATCAGAAGTTAAATGTGTCATGAACTGAGGAGCTTAACGAGTGTTTGGTGTATCATAGCGGAGACGAGGCTGAACCTTGGCTTCTTATTCGCATTTTCCGGTCCACCTTAAATGACTGCAGTTACATTATGGCGCCTGTAGATGGAGATTCCGCCTCATGATAAGCAATGATAAGTAAGATAACGTTTAAAACACTTAAATTAACCTACAGCTGGCCAAAATCATCAAGACCAAGCTTATTTTATACTAAAGTGTTGAAAAACCTCATGTAATTTAGTGAGTCATGGATTGAAAGTGCAAAACACTTTCAAAACACTTCATGTTTTGCTTTCAGTTGGCTCTTATAGCAAACCTTTTCAGGACCCATATAGACTTAAGAGTACAGTACTATAAAAAAATACAATAAAAAATAAAGAAAAACACAATAAACACAGCGCAGATCTTCTCTGAGCGAGAGCTATTGTGAACCTGAATCACGGTGTACCGAATCGTGAATCGAGTTTCAGCTGAGATGAGTCGCGTCAGTCGACTCATACAAGTTCAAGCAAGTACGGCGAGTACCGAGCAAATGACGAGAACCCAGACAACTTTTTGTAGTAAAACTGCATCGAGGATCGAATTCAAGGAATTCCGAGGTGGTCGAGAACCGAGGTACCACTGTATACAGTTTGTTAAACTGATATACGGAAATAACATGCTAATAACTGTAAAACAATCAATTAAAACAGGTTTTATCTACCCGGACTGGATGCTGAATCATTTCCCAACTCTATCATTTGACCACGATCTGACACTAACACAAAGAAAGCTCAGTCCTAAACAGAACGGTACCTTCTCCACAGTTTTGAATGGTCCGAGGGGTCGAATGAGGGCACCACCGACCAATATGTTAAGGCTGAGTCCACCGAGTATGAGGAGTGCACCACGCCAGCCGTAGGTCTGCACCAGGTACTGAAAGAGTGGAGAGAAGGCAAAGGAAGACACACCCACACCTGTAAAACTCAACCCTATGGCCAGATTGCGGCGCGTGTCGAAATACTGCATCACAGAAGCAATTGTAGGGGTGAAGACCAGAGCCCAGCCCAAACCTAGAGGAGCAGAGAAATGAGGGGCATATCTTAGATGCCTACTTGTGCACTCTTTGGTAAAAGAGAAAGCTGTGACATTGGACTGAATGGAATACAGTGGTTACCTGATAGGAGTCCCATGGTAAGGTAGAGATGTGTAAGTGTTGTAGCCTGAGAAGCCAGAGTAAGTCCCAGTGCAGAAAGGACCCCTCCTATCATAACAACTGGACGAGCGCCATATGCATTACAGGCAGCCGTGCCTATAGGACCTACAGACACAATATCATTCCAGCATTTTAGACCTAATATCTACAGGGTTGGTAATGTATACGCAGTTACCACAAATTAATTTATTTTACTGTTAATACAATAAAATGGGTGGATTCCACCTGGATTTAACTAAGCAAATACTTAAATAGTTAAAAAAAAAGCCTCCCTTCAGACAATTACTGCATTGGTGATGATATTTCAGCTGAAAACAAGATCTGTAACCCAAACTGGCAGTGAGTAGCTTCTCATTTGTTAAACAACCATGTTGAAAGACATCTTGTGGTCATGGAAAAGATGGTAATCCGTTTCAGAAGGGTCCAATTGGGAAAGAGTGGTTCAGGGAGCATGAGCCATCATTTTCACACATGGATATAGGGATATAGGCAATATCCCGGAATTGTTTTTGCACCAGCGAGTGACAGAGACAGCATCCTGATTGGTCTCTCTTTCTGCTTAGTAGACCTATGAGGTTTCCCTGTGGGCGGGACATTACAGTCTACCTCGACTCTTTCACCATCCATCAGTTTAGTCGTACCAAAGCTGTTCTGGTGTAATTTAAACTGACTTTTCAACACTGAAGCAATAAACAAGTTCTGTGATGCAAAAAAAATCGATCGAGGTGTTGTTCTTTATCAAATAAAAATGTATAAATAATGGCAAGAACATAGAGCTTCATCACACCATGCCCTCGCTGATCATCTTCCCTGCAACAGTATTGTCATGTTCACTCCTTACAGGTTAGTGAAACAGTGGGTGTGCTTTCTGACGTAGCTCCACTCACTTGCTAACTGCTGCGTTGCCACTCCAATGGAGCTAATCCACGAAACAGCCTGCGCACCCTTGTCAAAGTACAGCTCAAACTCCAAGAAGAAAACCCCCAGGCTACGGAGAAGCCCAAACACGACGGCCGAGATCAAGAAGGAAGCTGCCACCACCATCCAGCCCCAGCCTCCGTCCGGAGCTTCGACCTGCTGCTGCTTTGCCATCGGCATTACCGCACAGTACAAGTTGAACAGCGAGAAGGAAGCATGACTACAAGGAGGAACTGCAAAAAGCAAAATGTTTACCGTTGACGTTAGTGTGGAATTTCCACCCTATAGAAGAGCAAACAAGCTAAAGAACATTAAATCATTGATGCAACCACGTTCAAAAGCAGCTACATTCGACAGCTTGTGCTCAAACAGAGTTTAGTGATGATACAGTATTGGACATTTCTTCACACGAACTTTGCTCCACTAACCTCGCTCATAACTTCATGAGATTAACAATCCAGGTCAGACACTAATATATAACTTCAAGTTACTTATAAATCGCTGGCAGCAGAGTAGAAACATAGTAGCAGGGATTTGCCGGTCAACGTTTACATTTACAGCATTTAGCAGACGCCCTTATCCAGAGCGACCTACAATTGGTACAACCTTACAATCCAAGCAATTGTGGGTTAAGGATCTTGCTCAAGGACCCAACAGTGGCAGCTTGTCAGAGGTGGGATTTGAACCCTGGACCTTTTGGTACTGGACCATAGTCCAGTACCTTACCTGCTAGGCTACCACAGTCCAGGTCAAATATAGAAATTACAACCCCTAACCAGAAAAAGTTGGGACCACAGTGGGGCAGAGGATCTCAAGCTTGTCAACAAATGTGTGAGAAAATTAATGAAATCTTTAAAAACAATTCTTTAATGATATTATGCACTGTAGAGCGAGAAATACGGAAATCCCTTCCAAGCTTTCTATGAGTAACATCGTTTCTAAAGCTTTCAATAGATTTGTCACACATTCGTTGACAAGCTGGAGATCCTCTGCCCATGTTTGCTCCTCAAAGACTCAGCCTTTCATGGATACTGCTTTTGTACCAAATCATGATTACAATCACCTGTTTGAAATCACATCATTACTTACATTTTGTACCTCATTACTAGCCCTAAATTGGACCTTTCCCAACTTTTTTGGAATGTGTTGCAGGCCTGAAATGCAGGAATGGATGGTTATTAACAGATGACATTACGTTGACCAGGCAAAACATGAAATATCTTGGGTTCATACTGTCTGCAATGGAATAAAAGCCAAAGTAAATGTAAGGAACACTGCATTCATTTTAATTTGCATTTTCCATACTGTCTCAACCTTTTCTAATTTGGGATTGTATTTCTAGATGCTCTCCCTCTGCTTTATAGAACGCAGCATGAATGAGTCCAATAGCTGTTTCTGGTAGGACCAGACCCAAGGGCCTCGGTCACAACGAACTATTGTTTGTTGTCTCCAGATTTCTCATGAGATGTTATCCCAATTCAGTTTGCACAGACCTGTAGACCATTTCAAATCTCCCTGTTTATATGTTGGCATTAGGATATGAACATCCAGGACAAACGGAGCAGATTTTATCCGTAAAATAAACCATGAACAAGTAAATATATGATGGATAGAAAATTCTACACTGAATTTACCAATACAAAGGGAATGGGTCCATTTATAATGGGAAACAAAGATTTTAAACCGACCACATCTATGCTGTCCAATAGTAATATTTTTAAAAATGTACCAGCAACGGAAGCATAAAATGAGCCTGCCTAATGACTTTGTCTCTGTTCATCCTTCACATTCGCCTAGCCAGTGTGACCGGCTTTATCAAGGAAGTGCATAAACCTTAGCATGTCGCTGTGTTTTTGTTATTTCTGGGACGCCAGTTTTCCTGGTGAAGCTATTTGTCTAGGAAACTTTCAGCCAAGTAACTCCTTAAAGCAATAGTAACACTATGTGCTGTATCCAGAGAGTAAGTCTAATAGCCTTGGATTTGAACACGTTTCCAGTATTGAGGAAAGTTGTTCTTGTTCTTTTACGGCTCCTTTGGGAATTTATTGGCTAGTGCTCTTTTTGTTGTGTAATTTTAGCTTTATTTCGTCTAAGAATTTCAGAGCTATTATTGAATATTACTGTCATGTTTGTTTATGTATAGTATTTGGTCCTGGTACTGAGAAAAGTACATTTACTTTCATTACTTTCCAGTTCTGTATGTGGGTATACATATCTGGGTAATATTATCAGTTGTGCTGTTATAAGTGGATCAGACACAGCAGTGCTGCAGGAGTTTTTAAATACTGACGAGACAGTAGCATCTGTTGTTACAGTTTGTGTTAGACAAATTCTAATCCTTCATCAGTGCTCACAGGATGCTGGTGGCTGGACATTTCTGGTTGGCGGACTACTGCCTGTCCAGCAGTGACATTGAGGTGTTTAAAAACTCCAGCAGCACTGCTGTGTCTAATCCACGCATAGCAGCACAACACCCACGAACACACCATCACCGCATCAGCGTCACTGCATGGTCATGTGGGGGTCCTGACCATTAGAGAATAGAGTGAATGAGACGAACAAAGCATGTAGAGAAAGAGGTGGACTACAGTCTGTAATTGTAGAACTACAAAGTGCTTCTATACGGTAAACAGATATGATGGACAGTGAGTGTGTGTGTGTACAGTGGGGTAAAAAAGTATTTAGTCAGCCACTGCTTGTGCAAGTTCTCCTACTTAGAAAGATGAGAGAGGTCTGTAATTTTCATCAAAGGTACACTTCAACTATGAGAAACAAAATGAGTAAACAAAATCCAGGAAATCACATTGTAGGATTTTTTTTAAAGATTTTAATCGTACATCATGGTGGAAAATAAGTATTTGGTCACCCACAAACAAGCAACCTTTTTGGCTCTCACAGACCTGTAACTTCTTTAGGAAGCCCTTCTGTCCTCCACTTGTTACCTGTATTAATGGCACCTGTTTGACTTTGTTATCTGTATAAAAGACACCTGTCCACAGCCTCAAACAGTCAGACTCCAAACTCAAGACCAAAGAACTGCTTAAGGACACCAGAACGGGTCCTCCAGCATGACAATGATCCCAAACACACTGCTCGGGCAACGAAGGAGTGGCTCTGTAAAAAGCATTTCAAGGTCCTGGAGTGGCCTAGCCAGTCTCCAGACCTCACAGAAAATGTGTGGAGGGAGCTGAAAGTCTGTGTCGCCCCAAAACATCTCTGCTCTAGAGGAGATCTGCATGGAGGAATGCGCCAAAATACCAGCTGGTGAAGACTTACAGCTTTGCACAAACGTTACGTTGCCAACAAAGGTTATGTTACAAAGTATTGAGTTGAACCAAGTTTATTGACCAAATACTTATTTTCCACCATGATTTACTATTAAATTCTTTAAAAATCCTACAATGTGATCTCCTCATTGTGTCTCTCATAGTTGAAGTGTAGCTATGATGAAAATTACAGACCTCTCATCTTTCAAAGTAGGTGAAGCTGCACAATCAGTGGCTGACTGAATACTTTTTTGCCCCACTGTATGTGTATGTATGTATGTATATATATATATATATATATATATAGTTACTTAAACAGAACATATATTCACCTGCTCTACAAGCATAATGCTCTTATTTTGACATTCATAGGATGACACATATACTGTGTGTGTATATAACTGTCACATGTTATAATCAGTAACATGATACAACAACCACCTAGATTTTCCTGACTAGACACAAGACATGTGCCTCGATATTCTTATTATAACTAAGTCTGAGTTTGAGTCATGCTGTCGTGGGTCACATGTTGTCCGAATGAACACTGTATCTATATATATAAGGCATTTTAGAGCAGTAACAGCACTTTAAACAACGCAGAAACCATTTTTTACTTTATGAGCCCTTACAGTTTTGGATACAGTCTGTAAGCAGGTAAACTAACCAAGGCTATTTTTCAGATTAAGACCTAAAGAGGAACCCGAGCCTACTCACCCGATCACCAGCTAGACGAGAACAAATAATCGAAATGTCCTGCATGACGTCTCTCTATTTTTATTACCTTTTCAGGCTGATTATTGTTTATGGCTCACCTGCACCTTTGTCGCCGTCCTGAACGTACGTTTGCCGGCCGGGCGCGCGGATGCTGTGCTCGGGAACGCGCACGTGAACTTCCGGAAACCGCTTTATTGCTCTGGTGGCTTCTCTTCTCTTTTGTCACAGCGGGGTTCGAGATCATGTGCTTATAAAAACCACAAGATAACAAGCCAGAGGGGAGGAGCTACAGTACAGTATTGGTGTACAGCTACATGTAAAGGTGGCTCATTATTCGCTGAACTAGTGTTAATTGCATGTAGATTTTGCTTAAGGGTTGTTTCTGTGTTCACATTTCTGATCTTTTTATGGTTTCCTTTGCGCTATGGAGTGTTATAAAGCACTCTTGAATGAATGTGAAGACTGTTGAGTCTCTTGCAGTCAATCTCCTACATAAAGTGGCGTTGCTTTGTACTGTTGACACACAGAAGAAATGCACTCAGAAGAAGTGCAGCACACTTAGAGTTTACTGATATATTGACAACATGACGAAAAAATAACGCACCCTGATAGAAATGTCGGATTGCTGCAAAACTCAGCATCAGACAGATGTGTGAAGGATTGCAGGTTTATTCTGATTAGGCACTGGGTCTTGCAACAAGCTGGCGTAAACGTGCTTCCCCTGCTGCCCTATTAAGGCTCTCAAAGGCTTTTGGGTAGTGTACCTCTTGGTGAGAGATTGTTGACTGCTAGACATGCCTCTATGACACAGATGTTGCAGCTGGGACTTTAGAACCTGCACACTCATAGGTCGCCAAAGCATAAATGCTCACCCTCTTCCGTCAGCAAAAGTCACCTAAGTGCTGAAGACATTTACCAAAAAAAGTTTAACATATAAACTGTTCTTTACTGGTTGGTACAACTGGCTCAGAACTTCTGAATGTAGTGACTTATGTGATGAACTAATGCCTAGAAGTTTTAGGGGGAAGGACAATTCAACAGAGAACAGTATAGCACATGGCATGACAAATATAATTGATAAATATAGGAAATGGAAGACAGATCCAAATAATTTGGATGATGATGAAAAAGCGTTATTATTTGTTTAAAATAAATTTTTATGATGTGCACAACTGACTAGATGATGTGGAGCATGGACAATTTGTGATATAATGTATGATACATTGATGTACCGCAAGACGGCGCAAGTGCGCTTTTAAATAACGGTTGTTAACACATCAACGTATACTTTCATATCAATGTTTTATCTTACTCATGCATCCTTTAAGGCGCTCAGTGTATTTTATGTCGTTTTATCATCGTTGTTTCGGCATTAGTGTCTCAATAATGAAAAACGAGGACGTTAGAGTTTAAATTCGCTGTTACAATAGGGGGCGGGCTCGATGTGGCTTCTCCACCTAGGATTGGGTGTCTACAGTCAAGCTATGATATGATTGGAAGTCTATAGTGAAAGTCCGCAGGCTCAGCCAATCAGAAGGCTCAGTTTTCTACCATAACTGTTGAAATCACGCTTCTGTTCAGGCTAGCGTAAATGTTATGTAGCACAGGCGTTAAAATTATCATAATAATGTATTACATCCACATATATTCAGTAACACAGCAAATACATATTTATACACCCAGGGCTCACATAAGTCTCACCATATGCTACAGTTAATGCATCCAGTTTGGGAATTCAGGGACTAACCGGCAACATAGGGCACAAGGTGGGAACCTACCCTAGACAGACCGCCAATCCATCACAGGGAATACACACACACACACACACACACACACACACAAACAATTGTCTTTCTATAATTAACATGACACTATAGCTACAGTGGTGCTTGAAAGTTTGTGAACCCTTTAGAATTTTCTCTTTTCCCGTATAAATATGACCTAAAACATCATCAGATTTTCACACAAGTCCTAAAATTAGATAAAGAGAACCAGTTAAACAAATGAGGCAAAAATATTATACGTCGACATTTATTTATTGAGGAAAATGATCCAATATTACATATTAGTGAGTGGCAAAAGTATGTGAACCTCTAGGATTATCAGTTAATTTGAAGGTGAAATTAGATTCAGGTGTTTTCAGTCAGTGGGATGACAATCAGGTGTGAGGGGGCACCCTGCTTTATTTAAAGAATAGGGATCTATCAAAGTCTGCTCTTCACAACACACATCTGTGGAAGTGTATCATGGCACGAACAAAGGAGATTTCTGAGGAGCTCAGAAAAAGAGTTGTTGATGCTCATCAGGCTGGAAAAGGTTACAAAACCATTTCTAAAGAGTTTGGACTACACCAATCCACAGTCAGACAGATTGTGTACAAATGGAGGAAATTCAAGCCCATTGTTACCCTCCCCAGGAGTGGTCGACCAACAAAGATCACTCCAAGAGCAAGGCGTGTAATAGCCGGCGAGGTCACACAGGACCCCAGGGTAACTTCTAAGCAACTGAAGGCCTCTCTCACATTGGCTAATGTTAATATTCATGAGTCTACCTTCAGAAGAACACTGAACAACAATGGTGTGCACTTATGTGAAAGTGTATTTTATTTTATTTTATTGCCTCCCAGATGCTGTGTCCAAGCTGTTCGGCTATTAGAGCTGGTGGAAAAGGCTGCTGTGGAAAGGGTTGTTGTGGAAATTGCTGCAGAGTAAGTAAACTAAGTAAACTACTAAGTGTAAAAAAAAAACTCTACCTTGAGTCTACCTACATGAGTCTACCTTCAGAAGAACACTGAACAACAATGGTGTGCATGGAAGGGCTGCAAGGAGAAAGCCACTGCTCTCCAAAAAGAACATTGCTGCTCATCTGCAGTTTGCTAAAGATCACGTGGACAAGCCAGAAGCTATTGGAAGAATGTTTTGTGGACGGATGAGACGAAAATATAACTTTTTGGTTTAAAAGAAAAGCGTGATGTTTGGAGAACGGCTGCATTCCAGCATAAGAACCTTATCCCATCTGTGAAACATGGTGGTGGTGGTAGTATCATGGTTTGGGCCTGTTTTGCTGCATCTGGGCCAGGACGGCTTGCCATCGTTGATGGAAGAATGGATTCTGAATTATATCAGATAATTCCAAAGGAAAATATCAGGACATCTGTCCATGAACTGAATCTCAAGAGAAAGTGGGTCATGCAGCAAGACAACGACCCTAAGCACACAAGCCGTTCTACCAAAGAATGGATACAGAAGAATAAAGTTCATGTTTTGGAATGGAAAAGTCAAAGTCAAAGGAAACCCACCAACATCCCAGAGCTGAAGCTGTTCTGTACGGAGGAATGGGCTAAAATGGGCTAAAAGCCGGTGTTCAGGACTGATCAACAGCACAATGATATTTTTCTGTATTATTGTGTGTGTGTGTATATATACAGATACAGATATAGATAGATAGATTGGACAGATGGCCTTATCCTTATCTGATTTATCATTGATATAATCTTACCAGGTATAATCCAATCAACTGAAGCTTTACGGCCCTTCTAAAGGGCCTAACAGTGTCATCTTGGCAGTGCTGGGACTTGATCCTTGGACCTGTCGGTAAAATAAGCAGTACCTTAACCGCTGCACCACCACAGACCCATAAATAGCTAGATGTTTATATATTTATTTTAAAATCACATCAGTATAAATGGTTATTCATGCCAGGAGCAAAGTTCTAATGATACTAGTCAAACACACCCTGGGGCAGTTTAGAGTGAGCAGAAACCTCCCCACACACCCACACAGAGACTAGTGAGAGGTCAATCGATCTAGCTTATGTTTTTATAATGTGGGATGACACCAGAGTAACTGAAGGAAACGTAAGTAGACGCTGAGAGAACATGCAAACTTCACAATCAGAATCCAGCCTGAGAATCGAACTGGGGATCTCTGGAGCTGTAAAGTGACAGTGTGGACTGTGGTGGCCTAGTTGTTAAACATACTGGACTATATATCAGAAGGTCCAGGATTTATTATATATGTTCTCATATTATTATTATATTTTAATTACTACATTTTCTTTCAATATGTCCTTTCTTTTAATTTGTATTTGTCTTATGCTTATTTTTGCAATTCCTATAAATCTATTAATTAGGTATCTAATTAGGTTTAATGCTTATGTATAAGAACTAGGCCACCAAGGGAGGTTGGGTCCCTTTTTGAGTCTTGGTCCTCCCAGGGTTTATAACGTTTAGGGAGCTTTTTCTTGCCACTGTTGCTCTAGACTTGCTCGATTATTGCTATGGGCCTGGTTAACAGAAAATTGTAAAGCTACTTTGAGACAATTCTCCATTGTACAAAGCGCTACAGAAATCAGATTTTGACTTCCACCCCCTGCAACCCTGACCAGGCTAAGCAGGGTAAAACAGGAATACCAATTCCCTCCTATTTTAGTGTAACTTTAAGCTAATTAATGACAATGGCAAGAGTGCCAATTATTCTAGAGTTTGGTTATCAGTGTTCCCATCTTAGTGTGATCAATCACTTTTCATCTCACTCCACTTTATCCCTTTTATGACAAAAGTAAATAAATGCTTACTTATGCAAAGAAACCATAAATGGCAGGTCAGTGAATATGGGCAGGTATCAAAGGGCATGAGGAGTATCAGCCAGGCCCCCACCGTCTAACCCTCATTAGCTATCTCAATTCCACCACTGTTAATACTCCGCTCCACTTTGTTTGAACTTTTTCAATATCTGAGCACTTTAGTGTAGAGTACAATGTGTTGTACAGGAAAGTGTGCACGGTTAATAGGTCTGATCCTGCTTCCCTCTGCATTTGTGTGCATGGTAGCTAATTTGCTGCTTTTCTTCCCCAATGGGGAACGACTGGAGACTGATCAGATCTCTCTCCAGGCATGGCTCATGGGGGGACTCATCGGTGGAGGACTCTTTGTAAGTAATGGATCAGTCATAGTCATATTTTTATATTTTTCAAGTATTTCTGTACTGTTAACTAATGCAATGTATGTGCTTGTTTACTGTCATTCTTCGTCAATGTTTTTACGCTCTTCCAATATCCTATATATACATATTCTGAGGAAGGAAGTCTGGACTATTTTTTCTGGGTTTTTTTGTAGTGTTATATTTGTTGTTTTTTTTTTATCAAGCAATGTTAATATTAGATTAGACTGCTGCCATATTATTAATTACTAATATCTAATATAACCTGTGGTTCTCCTAACATTACTCCTCAATCTTATGTGCATTATACACTGTTGAAAACATGTAAACTGTAACTAAAGCTACAATTTGTTCCCTGATGTACAATGCAGATGCGCCCTCAAAGGTACAACAGTGGTCCATTAATTTAAATGCACACTACACTTCCCGGATCCTCTAATTCAAGTGTGTACCCATGAGGCTGACACTTCAGTGACAAGCATGTATTCCCAATGTGCTGTCTGGTATCTTTCTTATGTGACGGTGTATTTTATTTTATTTTATTGCCTCCCAGATGCTGTGTCCAAGCTGTTCGGCTATTAGAGCTGGTGGAAAAGGCTGCTGTGGAAAGGGTTGTTGTGGAAATCGCTGCAGAGTAAGTAAACTAAGTAAACTACTAAGTGTAAAAAACCTCTAAGTAGGTCTAGAAGGAGAAAAGTGGCTGGAAAAAGGAAAAAGGAAATGGAACAGATGATTTGTGTGAACAAAAGTCCAGAGATCATTCAACTTTGTAAATAAGTAATAGGTCCTGTGTACACAGTAGAGTACTTAGTCTTTTATGTAAAGTGCAGCTTTCATTTTTCAGAGCTAAACAAGCCAATGTGTTTGATTTCCTGATGTTAATTATAGGTTAGGACTAGCATTAATTAGCTCCTCTTATACAGGTTAGTAAATGACCCAATAAACACGTACAACTCTAAATGACAAAAAGTTGGTGTTCCTTACATTTATTTCCTTTGACTTTTATTTCATTGCGTTCAGTATGAAGCCAAGATATTTCATGTTTTCTTCTGGTCAGCTTCAACGGTTCTGGATGCAGTGCCATCTGAGGGATTGGTGATCACGGGTCTTCAGTTCAGGCTTGCACCCTTGTCCTTTACAGACTGAAATTCCTCCAAATTCCTTGAATCGTTTAATGGTATTATGCACTGTAGAGGAAGAACTATGTAAATCCCTTCCAATCTTTCTTTGAGGAATATTGTTTTTAAAAATTTTATTGATTTTCTCATGCATTTGTTGATAAACTGGAGATCCTCTGCCCATCTGTGCTCCTCAGAGACTCAGCCTTTTGTGCCAAATCACCAACTGACATCAGCTGTTTGAAATCACATCTTTATTTAGTTTTTTTTATTTTTTTACCTCAGTTCTAGCTCTAAATTGCCCTGTCCCAACTTTTTTTTGGAATGTGTTGCAGGCCTGAAAGCAGCAATGGATGTTTAGTAAGTTTACCAGAAAAAAAAAGAAATATCTTCATAATGTCTGCCATGGAATAAAAGTCATAGTAATGTAAGGAACACTGCAAGTTTTTTCATTGGCATCTTCCATACTGTCCCAACTTTTTCTGATTTGGGATTGTAGCATAAGCGTTTATGTGTTTATGTGGGACTGTGGTGGCCTAGCGGGTAAGATACTGGCCTCTGGACCATAAGTTCCAGGGTTCAAATCCCACATCTGCCAAGCTGCCACTGTTGGGTCCTTGAGCAAGGCCCTTAACCCACAATTGCTTGGATTGTAAGACTGTACCAATTGTAAGTCGCTCTGGATAAGGGCGTCTGCTAAATGCTGTAAATGTAAGATGTAAATGTGTCTGTCTGTCTCTCTCTAGATGCTGAACTCTGTATGTTCCTCCTTGCTTGGACTAATTGGGGCACTTTACAACGCCGGCGTCGCCGCTGCAGCGCTGGCTATAGGACCGAAATGCCAAGTGGATGCCGACACTTGGGAATATCCCTTTGAGGACATTCCTAAAGGGTAACTGTGCCTCAGATTATGTCAAATAGCTATGCTTATCATTTTAGTTTGGTATTTATACACAGATCAGTCAAAACATATAACCACCTGATCCGTAACAGTGTTTAGCTCAGTGTTACATGTCAATTTAACATCCACATGAATGCCCAGGCCCAGGGTTGCTCAGCAGAACATTACTCAGAGCATCACCGGCTCATCTGTTTGACACAGTGCACTCTGGTACCATCACTTATCCAGATTAATGGTTCACACGTACCAAACTGTCCATGAAAAGAAAGTTTGACTCATTTGACCAGACAACCTTATTCCATTGCTCCGAAATCAAGTTCTGACCCTCAAGTGACCATTGTAGGCTCTTTTGATGGTGGATATTATACGGCCAATCCCAAATTGAGCAAGCTTAGGGTGACAGTGGCAAGGAAAAACTCCCTAAACATTATAAGATAGAAACATTGGGAGGACCAAGACTCAAAAAGAGACCCGACCTCCTTGGGCGGCGTAGGTGTTATGTGTGAGAATGAACTAGGTTATCTAATTAATAAGTTCATAGACAGAGAGAACATATCTAAAATATAATAATTAAAATAACAGGTAGACTAACATTTTAGAGAAAATTAAATATTATGAAAAGTATAATAAAATAGAGAATATACAAGCTGTAGCGTACTAGGTAGCCCCATACTCAGCAGGGGGCGCTGCATTGCGTGTTGTAACACCTTCCATTTGGGTGGTAGACCATTCTCAGCACTGCAGTCACACTGATGTGGTGGTGGTGTGTTAGTGTGCGTTGCGCTGGTAGAGTTAGATCAGACACAGCAGTGCTGCTGGAGTTTTTAAACACCTCAGTGTCAGTGCTGGACTGAAAATAGTCCACCAACCAGAAATATCCAGCCACCAGCATCCTGTGAGCACTGATGAAGGATTGGAGGATGACTAACATAAACTGTGCAACAAGAAATGAGCTACTGTCTCTGACTTTACATCGATAAGGTGGAACAATAAGGTATTTTTATTTTATAGGCTTTCTGGAGTCTTACATTTCCATTGCTGATGAACATTTATCAGTGTTTATATGTCAGTTAAGTAGAAGGACTGAGCTGTACAACTTAAAACAAAAAAGGCATAGTTTATCTCATTCCACATTCTCTCTCTTGCACTACAGAAACAACAGCTACTTGGCAGATAAATCACTTTGGACTCTCTGCATTTTCCCAGAGAATGCCGTGCTCTGGCACATCGTCAACTCCAGTATCCTAATGATTATTGGTGTACTGCAGGTCGTACTCCTTTGCACCCAGGTTGTCAATGGCTGCCTGGGTTGTATATGTGGAGACTGTCGAAAGGGCAACGAGGTAAACATTACAGCATTGTTTGCATAATCGGTCCATCAAGCAGCACAGCAACGACAGATGCTGTTTAAATGACAGATTTAAGATGAATTGATATATGAGGCAGAAACAGTAAAGAGAAAGTTAAACATTAAACCTTAAGATAGTTTATGGCTACACATTCAGTGAAAGGCAGGGTACTTGTAGAATTTTAATCCAGCTACACTTTCTTGGCATTGCTATCTCATATATAAAGTTTTGTTTGTAAAATTTCTTTCCAGACTACATGACTAGGTGATCAAATTGCTCCTAGACTGGTCAGGATGCAAAGCAAAACCTTCACATTACTGCCAAGGACCTAAAAGTGTATCTGGTACTGATAAATAATGTACCATATAAGTAGTGTTCTATCTGTCCCATGTGCAGCTTCTCTGCACTTGAAACGTAGCAGAAAAATTTAGATAAGCTACAGGCATTCTGGAGACAAGCCAAAGGTATGTTTGGAGGCAAAAAACAGATTTCTAGAATTGGCAACTGTTAGCATCAGTGTGCTTTTATCAACAAATTCTGAAGGCCAGCGTTCCACAGTCAGTGAAGACACTGAAGATGAAGTGGTTGGAATTGCAATAGGATAATTATCCAAAAACATCTCAAAATCAACCTTAAACCTGAATTGACTGTCTCCAGACCGAATATTATTAAAGATTTTGAGTAACTCCAAATGTACTGTAGATACAAAATGCCAAACAAATTCTTACCTATTAGTGTTCTGCTTCGAAGAGTGAGAAAAACTGAAGCAAGAATACAGTGTTTTAGCAACTAAAAAATTTGGGGAGTGTGTTTTATTGTATCACTAAATACTGACTGATTGACATTTGCAAACGTTTGCACTTTTTTGTAAATGTTAAATTAAACAAAAATTTAATAATGGTACATAAACAGAAATATGTCCTATTTACAGTGGGGCAAAAAAGTATTTAGTCAGCCACTGATTGTGCAAGTTCTCCGACTTAGAAAGATGAGAGAGGTCTGTAATTTTCATCATAGCTACACTTCAACTATGAGAGACAAAATTAGAAAAAAAATCCAGGAAATCAAATTGCAGGATTTTAAAGAATTTATTTAATTGTAAAATCATGGTGGAAAAATAGTATTTGGTCAGTAAACTTGGTTCAAACAAAACTTTTAACTAACCTTGTTGGAAATGACAGAGGTCAAATGTTTCCTGTAAGTCTTCACCAGGTTGGCACACACTGTAGCGGTATTTTGACCCATTCCTCCATGCAGATTACATATTGACGCAGGATGATTTTGTTTTGGGGGCGGGGGCAAACACGGACTTTCAAACTCCCTCCACAAACTTGTCTATGGGCTGCTGAGGTCTGGGAGTGGATGGCTAGACCACTCCAGAACCCTGAAATGCCTTTACGGGGAGCACTCCTTTAGTGCCCAATCGGGTGAGCTGGGATCATTGTCATGCTGGAGCACCAGCCACGTTCCATCTTCAAGCTTCACTGATGGAAGGAGGTTTGGCCTTAAAAATCTCACGATTAGTTTGGCCCGGCATTCTTCCTTAACACGGGATCAGTCGTCTGTCCCCTCTGCAGGAAGAAAAACCAGCCCCACAGCAGAAGTTGCCACCCCCATGCTTCACGAGGTAGGGCGCAACCAGGAAGTCTTCTTCCTCAACCACGGCGAGTTGAGTTTTACCAAAAGGTCCTATTTGGTTTCATGAACACATGATATCTCCCAATCCTCTTCTGGAGCATCCATATGCTCTATGCCAAACTTTCAGACGCGGATCTGACATGTATGGTTAAGCAGGGGGCACGGCCTGGGCCACTGCAGGATCTGTAGTCCAGCTCAGCGTAGTGCGTTACTGATGGTAGCCTTGTTACTTTGGTCCCCAAGCTCTCTGCGGGTCATTCTCAGGTCCCTCGTGTCGTCTGGGATTTTTGCTCACCTGTTTCATGATCATTTGGACCCCACGGGATGAGTCTTGCGTGGGAGCACCAGATCGAGGGAGATTTCCAATGGTTCTTGTATGTATCTTCCATTTTCTTACAGTTGCTCCCACAGTTGATTTATTCACACCAACCTGCTTGCCTATTGTAGATTCACTCTTCCTTTCTTGAAGTGTAGCTATGATGAAAATTACAGACCTCTCTCATCTTTCTAAATTGGAGAACTTGCACAGTCAGTGGCTGACTAAATACTTTTTTGCCCCATTGTAAATGTGTCTGGTGCAGTAAGGTAGTACTGGGTTCTTTTCGGTTAGAAAATCAGCGAGTTACAGTTCTTATGGTCAAACTTTAGCATAAGAAAGTGTTTTGCTGATTACCTTACAAATGATAATGTTACAAAACTGTTTTCCAGGATGATGAAGGATTGTAAGCAGAAGTTAACGTCAGGAGAGATGAGACAAAGGAAAACAAAGGGTTCCGACATAATTTTCAAATGATTCATTAAAGAAATGTTTACGTATTGCACTCAAAAACAAATTCTGCTTCCACGAGACATTGACAAGTCAGTTTCTGTACATGTCATTGTTTTACAAAGCTGCTATATGCACCTGGCTAGACCCACTTTATCCTAATGTGCGTTACAGTGCCCATGCATTAATGTATATTATTTTTATTATTGTATAATAATAGACCCACAAGTGCCACTTCTGTAAAGATTGCAATGACTGTGTTTCTATTTCAATACAATATTGTACATGCACTGATTTTCATGAATGGTGCCTATGAAAAGTATTTATTAACTCTACCTGTGTGATAAGATTATATCAGCAAAATGATAATAATTAATAAATGTTTGCTATGTTTGTTTACTTGTTTAATTACCGTTGCATCAATGGCTGTTCATGACATTCACACTAACGCGTGTCTTTGGTATATAGGAGGAAACCCGAGTAGCCTACCCAGACTAAACCCAGCTTTAACCCAGCTTCAGGTGAAACAGACAAGCAGTAGGTCTGTGTAAGTTCTCAGTCATCCAGGACGTGGTAGACTTGAGTGTCGAGTTGAAGGCAACTGGACTTCCGCTTGGTTTCACCTCTCATCCAAAAGGCTTCTTCAGTTCCAGAAGCTGATGGGGAGTCCCAGGCATTTAACCCTAATGGGGTTGCCACCTTGGAGGTGGTCCTGAGAGTCCTTGACCCACCCTGTCAAAACATGAGTTGTTAGGATCACAGGGGCCGAGGTGTGACCCATCAGTGAGTCGTTGTCTCATAATGCCATCATGTGAGTCGATAGATTCACATGGGTTGAGGTGTGAATGAGGTTAAACATCCTGGGAAGGGATCTCAAGACTGCTTTGTAGGTGGCTGATAGCATGTGTTGTAAGCTAAAGAGACATGTCATGTATTGACATGGTGGGTCAAGGACTATCAGGACCACTTCCAAGGTGGCAACCCCATTAGGGTTAAATACCTGGGACTCCCCATCAGCTTCTGCACAATATAGAAGACCCACTTCATCAGGTCAGGACTCTGCGGTTTACATCCACCTACAGGCCAGTGGCCACTCTTTCAAGGATGAAGGGAGGAATGATGGTTTGAATAGTGTTTTTTAAATGCAACATATGTATAGAGCAGCAATGTTTATGTTTATTCCACTTGCAGTACTTTCGCATCTCACCCGGGCAGTGGTAGACGTGACATCTACAGCTGTACAAACAGCCTGAATCAACTTTAAATGTAAGGTGTTGGTAGAAGGCATAGAGGGATTTTACACTCCTAGAGACCTGTTGTTGGTTGCCTTATGATTAAGTTTTGACCTAGTGACACTATTCTTAGGCTGACATAAATAAGACATTACCACCCAAGAATGAGGGCAGAGCCTATAATTAAAGTGAAGCACTGCCTGCTGTGTCTGAATTAGTAATGCTTTGCAGAGACTTAGGTCACTACAGCCTGATTTTTGATCAGTGTTTGCACTTTTAGGATGCTGCACTGAGGATCAGATCTTCTTGCCACAACACTTGTACACTATAACTATGAGCTAATGTGAAGATAAACACCCCATTACTGCCAAACGGTGTCCAACTCTGAATGGCTCACATCAAGATTATAAACATAAACAGACCGTGCATACTTTGGCCATATGTGGTGAGGCTCACACAGGAGGCACACTTGTGTTATCGATATAGTACTAATTCAGTCCAGGGCTCAAGAAGAGCCTTATAGAAATAGTACAGCAGATGTATTCAATTTTATGATAACTAAATCAAAACAAGCCTCTTTATTTGAATATTAATGAAGTAATATCAAAACATACAGTATTTGAAAAGGAAATTATCTCAATTTTGCTCTTGCATAACCTGGTCCGGCTCAGGGAGTTAAGGGTTGCGTTCTGGGGTCTATCATGGATTTTTTGGATACCCCAAGAATAGACTTCCCTCCATTACACCATCAGCCTGAAGCGATGATACAAGGCAGGATGGATCCATGCTTTCATGATGTTTACGCCAAATTATGACCCTATCAATAATATCCAAATGTTGCTGCAGAAATCAAGACTCATCAGATCAGGCAGTTTTTCCATCTTCTCTGCTCAAATTTTGGTGAGCCTGTGTGAATGATCTCATCAGTTATCTGTTCTTAGCTGACACCTTAGCCCATCTGTTTCAATGTTCAACATGTTGTGATTCAGAGAGGCTCTTCTGCATACCTCTGTTGTAACGAGTGCTTATTTGAGTCACTCTTACCTGTCTGTCAGTTTGAAGGCATTTTCACCCAGAGAGCTGCCCTCACTGGATATTTTCTCTTTTGGACCATTCTCTGTAAACCCTAGAGATGGCGCTGTGTGTGAAAATCCCAGTAGTTCATTTCTGAAATACGCAGACCAGCTCCTCTAGCACCAATGTCACGTTCAGAGTCACTTAAATCCACTTTCTTCCCCATTTTGATGCTCGGTTTGGACTTCAGCAGGTCGTCTTGACCATGTCTACACACCTAAATGCACTGAGTGGCTGCCATGTGATTGGCCGATCATGCATTTGTGTTAATGTGCAGTTGAACAGGTGTACCTAATGAAGTAGTCAGTGAGGGTATAAGGCAAAATCCTGTCCTATCATAAACCAAATATTCCATATGCAGAAACCAAGGGCAACATCACAACATGTAAAATAAATAACAAAAAACAAAAAAGAACGACTGATAACAAGCGACAAGGCACTCTCTGTTTCTTGTCATGCAGATCACACATTCTCACACTAACAAGTCGAGAGGAAAGTAAAGGGTGAAAGGCTGAGCAAACAAAAGCAAGCATGGGGTGAACTAAAAAAAGACAGAAAAAAAGTGTTGGAGCCGCAGCAGGGACAGTTGGGGTGCAGTGAAAGGGACTAATTCAGTATGACCAGGCTGCCAATCTCTCTCTCTCTCCCACACACACACACACACACACACACACACACACACACACACACACACAGATCCTTTCAGGTCTGTGCCAACCCTCAGAGTACAGGCTCAGAACATACACAAAACTCCCACAATGCAGTCCAGGACAGAACAGAACAGAACAGAACTGGAGCAGTCCTGTTAGCACACACGAATGAATCTGAAGGAAAACACATGCAGTCACTGTCTGGGCATCTGTGCTGTTCTTCTGGACAATAATATAAATGTGGCAATATAGAATTGTACAAAAACACAATCTGCCATTGATATCAACATAGATTGTCACAACACACTTACTGTAATATATATATATATATATATATATATATATATATATATATATATATTGTACAATGATAATTTAGCTCACCATCCATTTTCTGGCTGGATACTGCACTGAGAAATTCATGAACTTACTGACCACAATGGGAACCAAAACTCTAGACTACTAGAGAAATCGCCTCTATTTTCCATTTCCCATTACACATGATATAACCTATTAGTAGAAATAGTGTAAAAATAATATAAATGTAAATAATAATAAAACTTGTTGCTATTTGGCATGTTCCCCCTTTGGCTGTAATGACGGCGTACACTGGACTCCATATGTTTGTGCTAAATCTAATGATCCATGTTATCCTGCATGATTTCACAAAGCATTCTGTGACCTTACTGAATGTTTGTCTTCCTCCGTCTACAAGTGCCCCCATAAATGCTCGACGGAAAGGAAAGTCCATGGCAGTCAGCACTCCTAGATCTTCTTTGGTCATAGGTGTTCTTTGGTCTTCAAGTAGGACCGTGCTGGCACCGAGGTTGATTGTATCATAAGAGCGTCTGCTAAATGTAATAATTCATTAATTTTGGAGGACTAGTGTGTGGTAGTATAGTGATTAAGGTACTGAACTATGGACCAGAATGTCCAGGGTTCAACTCCCATCTCTGCCAAGCTGCCACTGTTGGATTCTTGAGCAAGACACTTAACCCACAACTGCTTGGATTGTAAGACCGTATCAATGCTAAGTCGCTCTGGATACAAGTCTAAGTGTCTGCTAAATGATGGAAAGTAACAGTAGTTGTCACAAAGCTTTGAGGTGTGTTTTTGAGTATGAATCCTTCTCCACAACCATCCAAACAAACATTTGTGTTGTGTACTTTTTAATATAACTGCATTCATCACAATTACAAAATACACTTTACTAATGTGATTCATGAGCCATCTTATGGGATTACAATATTTATTTCAATAAACAAGTCTGTTTAAATAATAAGAACAAACTATTTCCTTCCCAAAAGTGCAGAATAATAGGGATTAATAATTGTTATTTTAATACTAAAAATAAATGTAATTATCGTAATATCCATTATTCTACTCACAGGTATTGTAAGTACTTCTTTAACACTGGTTTTGTAAAAGTGTTTAAAAACACTTTTTAAATGCTTTCAATAATAATAATAATAATAATAATAATAATAATAATGATTATGAATTAATTATTTATCATCAGGTAAATTACATTATTATTATTGTTGCTGTTGTTATTATTATTATTATTATAATTATTGTTGTTATTATAATTAATAATAATAATAATAATAATAATAATAATAATAATAATAATAGTAATAATAATAATAATAATTATTATTATTATTATTATTATTATTATAAAAAGTAATTATTTAACACTTTCTTAAAAAAGTGTTTAAAAACACTAACACTTTAAATGCTTTGACTTATAATAATATTATTATTATTATTATTATTATTATTATTATTATTATTATTATTATTATTGCTGTTATTGTTGTTGTTATTATTATTATTATTATTATTATTGTTGTTATTATTATTATTATTATTATTATTATTATAAATCAAAGCATTTAGTGTTTTTAAACACCTTTTTAAGAAATAGTGTTAAACATGACTTTTTAGAATTATTATTATTATTATTATTATTATTCTAAAAAGTAATTATTTAACACTGATTCTTAAAAAAGTGTTTAAAAACACTAACACTTTAAATATTTTGACTTATAATAATAATAATCATAATAATAATAATATTATTATTATGATTATTATTATTATTGCTACTATTGTTGTTGTTATTATTATTATTATTATTATTATTATTGTTGTTGTTGTTATTATTATTATTATTATTATTATTGTTGTTGTTACTATTATTATTATTATTATTATTATTATTATTACTTAATAATAATAATAATAATAATAATAATAATAATAATAATAATTCTAAAAAGTAATGTTTAACACTATTTCTTAAAAAGGTGTTTAAAAACACTTTAAATGCTTTGATTTATAATAATAATAATAATAATAATAATAATAATAATAATAATAATAATGTAATTTACCTGATGATAAATAATTAATTCATCATCAGTCTATCATTTTAACCATTGTTTCTTGGCAATATTAACACAACTAAATACATTATATAGACAAAATGCTGTGGCCGGTCTTTGTTATTCTAAAAGGACTTTAAACTAGATTTTGGAACATAACTGTAACATAGCCAGTGTTAGACAATAAGCCCTGGTTCATGTTTGGGATTCCAGTGCATTTTTAAGGTGCCTGATGGAGTTGACGTCGAGATTCTGTACAAGCCAGCCAAGTTCTCAATTAAAGCTGGCAAACCAGTTCTCTATGGACTTTATTTAAGGACAGCAGGACAGAAAGTTGATGAACTGATTTGTAGACTACACCTATAAATGTGTGATATTGAGAGTCACTGGATAAACAAGCTACACCGGATGAGTACGCTATATTATGAACGTTACACGTGAGTGTTGCTGTAATAGCAGATCTCGATATTTCAAATGGTGTCCACAAACTTTTGTCTATATAGTATATCATAATACAAGTATTGTGATATTTTTGTCACATCACCCGGCCTCAGCTCCTAATCCAACCTAAAAATAAGAGCCGTTATTTACGGAATTATGTTTTTAACCTCATTCGCCACATACTTCTGCCACTTTTATACACAGCGCTCATATTTCGAGTGAGTACACAAATACACCGTCCACACTGTAATCACTTGTCTTGAGGTGTGACTCAGTACCCGGGAAGAGACATCACATCACTGGTGCTAGCTCAGCACTGCCAGGCTAAGAATGCAACATGGACGTGATGGCAGCTTCACTCGAACTGGTAAGAACTGACTATTAGTGAAAATTACAGCCGTTCAGCTTGATCTCGGACTGGAGTGAAGAGGTTTAGAAAAGAGGTCACGGAAAGGGGGACGTGGGTGTCAGGGAAAGAAAGGGAGGAGGCAAATTGGGGTAACAGACCTGTTAAACTGGTCTCAAGCAATATGAGCTGGACTGTGCCAGTAAACACTGCATGTTCCTAAACTCAGTATGAACACAGCCCTGAGGCTGAGACACGTCACTAATGTATGCAAGACCATACGTGTCATTTCCTTCCTCACATACAGCTGACAGCCAGAGAGTGACTTATGGCTGCAAGGGAGTTTCTTGCCTTTCTTGGATTGTTTGTGTCTCTATAAGCTATGTTCTTTTGTTACATACTGACACCTACAACAAGGACAACTTGTACTGAAAGTAGTGTATATGTAATTAAATGAATGCAGCACTGTGAACAAATCTGTGACAGGACTGTGCAAAAGTCTTAGACCACCATTAGATTTGCTGTTTTAACATTTACATTTACAGCATTTAGCAGACGCCCTTATCCAGAGTGACTTACAATTGGTACAGTCTTACAATCCAAGCAATTGTGGGTTAAGGGCCTTGCTCAAGGACCCAACAGTGGCAGCTTGGCAGATGTGGGATTTGAACCCTGGACCTTCTGGTATATAGACCAGTACCTTAACCGCTAGACTACCACTGTCCCAGCAGTAGTATAGTGACCATATATTGCTGATGACGAATCCAAATTCCAAACTTGGATTCGTCACTGCATACTACCCTTTTCCACCGATCTTCATTCCAATCTTTGTGATCTTTGGCATATTTTTGCATTTTTACCCTGTTATTATTCTGAAAAAGTGGTTTCTTGGCTGGTACCCTTCCAAAAAGACCAGTCCTGATCAAGTTTCTTCACAATGCAGAAGGGTCAACGGAGTGTATGAGGAGGTCACGGTAAATTCTTGCCATCGTATCCTAGTTTTTTAATATTGCACATACATTTCCTGTATTTTCTGGATGTATTCTAATAAAGAGGCTGAGAAATTATTATATATGGTGCTAAAACAATAGTATATCTAATTTAATGGTGGCCTAAGACTTTGGCACAGTACTGTAAAGTGAGGAGATAATAATGGAAAATGTCTTACATATATTGTAAGAACCTAAATCAAATCTATAACTAAATGATCGCCCTTCACTTTCAAATCGACATCAGATAATGAATGTACAAACTTGTAGCTTGTTTTAAGCATCTTGGAGAAGTTACCAAAGTTAATTGCGGTCTGTTTCCCATTGTTGACTCCCTGCTGAATTCTGTCCCACGTTTGAGATCCAGTTTTGTCCTGCTAGGGGATTTCCCCTTCCTTCAAGTCTCTGGAGATCCATGAGGCTCATGGGCTGTCAGTAGCCCACGCCAAACCAGGGTGCCTCCACATGACATCAAGTTCTATTATTACACTGCTACTCTATTACTACTTTCTTTGACAACAATCTGTAACAATTTGTGTTGGCACATTCATTTTTTTAACTGAAAAAAATAAATTAGACAAAATGTAAAGTACTGTGCAAAAGTCTTAGGCCGCCATGAGATTAGAGATATCATTGTTTTAACAATAGTATAATGACCAAATTTTATTATTTCTCAGTCTCTTTATTAAAATACAACCAGAAAATACAATACATTTGTATGCAGTATTGAAAAAACAGCTTCTATAGGCTACATTTAAGTGGCAAGTATTTAAGTGTGACATCCACTTTTGAGCAATAGCAGCATCTGGCAGCTTCATCGGGAAGTGGACCCTTTTATAGTTTGATCAGAAGAAGTTTGATCAGGAATGGTCTTTTAGGAAGGGCAGCAGCCAAGAAACCACCTTCTTAGAAGGATGAAAAGCTAAGATGTGCGAAAGCCCACGAAGATTGGAATGAAGATCAGTTAAAAAAGAGGATTATGGAGTGACGAATGCAGGTTTGACGTTTTTGGATCCAATCATCAACGATATGTTATACACAGTCATTCTAAATCAACAAACAAATCTAATGGTGGTCTGAGACTTTTGCACAGTACTATATATGCAAAAACACATTATTATATTAGAAGATTCATGCAGTTTTCCTCACAAAAAACAAACTGGCTGAGTTGTCACTGGCATCTTGTCAATTCCTGACTGCTAGCACTACTATTATGTTTGTGGAGCTGCTATATTTAGCTTTTGCTATCTGACTCCAGTAGCTGAGTAGCTGAAGACCCAAAGATCCAGACATGCAATATTGGATAGATATTGTTACACTGACAGCAAACCGATTGGCTTGCAGAGGTCAGTGAGAGATGCGTACTTTTATTCAGTCCTTGGCATCGCTTAGTGAAGGGGACAGTCACATAGCACATATTCAGTCACGCTATAGAAAGAAAAACTTTCTGTCAGATGTAACGGATACCTGTGATGACAGATGTTTGGCAAGTTTATCGCTGTTTACTAATCCTTCCAGGTACAGGCTGGTTACATAACACACAGTGAGAACTTTGTACTAAGTTATTTCAAATTGTGTTACAGTGCAGCTGTTAGCTCTGCTCTTCCTTTGTCACACCTTGTCTGCTTGTATTACCACAGACCCAGCCATGCAGACCCACAGTGGAACAGAAACATGAGCCTGGAACTCCTGCTCAGTAGAACAGAGACATGAACCAGGAACTCCTGCTCAGTAGAACAGAGAAATGAACTAGGAACTCCTTCCCAGTAGAACAGAGACATAAACCAGGAACTCCTGCGCAGTGGAACAGAGACATGAACCAGGAACTCCTGCGCAGTGGAACAGAGACATGAACCAGGAACTCCTGCACAGTAGACCAGAGACATGAACCAGGAACTCCTGCGCAGTGGAACAGAGACATGAACCAGGAACTTCAGCTCAGTAGAACAGAGACATGAACCAGGAACTCCTGCCCGGTAGAACACAGACATGAACCAAGAACTCCTGCCCAGTAGAACACAGACATGAACCAGGAACTTCTGCTCAGTGAAACAGAGACATGAACCAGGAACTCCTGCACAGTGGAACAGAGACATGAACCAGGAACTCCTGCACAGTAGACCAGAGACATGAACCAGGAACTCCTGCGCAGTGGAACAGAGACATGAACCAGGAACTTCAGCTCAGTAGAACAGAGACATGAACCAGGAACTCCTTCTCAGTAGAACAGAGACATGAACCAGGAACTCCTTCTCAGTAGAACAGAGACATGAACCAGGAACTTCTGCTCAGTAGACCAGAGACATGAACCAGGAACTCCTTCTCAGTAGAACAGAGACATGAACCAGGAACTTCTGCTCAGTAGAACAGAGACATGAACCAGGAACTTCAGCTCAGTAGAACAGAGACATGAACCAGGAACTCCTGCACAGTGGAACAGAGACATGAACCAGGAACTCCTGAGCAGTGGAACAGAGACATGAACCAGAAACTTCTGCTCAGTGGAACAGAGACATGAACCAAGAACTCCTGCTCAGTGGAATGGAGTCCCTGGTCATAATTTGATATACATTCCTCAACACAGAAATTGCAACACCAATAAGAAAAAGTGATGGAATTATGAAAATCATGGGATTGATAGACATGTTAATGATATGCAAATGATTTAAGGAGTGCAAATAAAATATTCAAAATATTTAGAATCGCACAATCACTCCACACCACTCGATCAGATTTTTGGTAATTTCATGTAGCTAAATCTTTGCTTTAAATCTGGTTTTTATGCCCCTCCCACATGCCACAGATTGGAGCAAGGTGCTTGAAAATTGGCTCATTTGCAGATCTTGGCGACACCTGCTACTTCCTCGATTTGTATAACGTTCCTTCTTGGTGTTGCACTTTCAATGCTGAGGAGTGTATTACATGACTACTACTACTACTCAGTTATTAACAGCATGTTCACTTGAGTAAGGTTTTTGACTACTCTGACCCGCTCTGAAGCAATACCACCTTAATCGCTCTTCACATATCTTATATTAACTGCACCATGCAGGTCACATTTAGAGATGCAATTTCAATGAGCTCACTGCAGAATAGAAGGAGAGTTATACTTTCCAATATCAAACCAATGGGAATCATGCAATCCAAAATCACCAGGGAACATTAAAATCATAGACAGTAATACGTTTACATTTAGTCATTTAGCAGACGTGCTTACCCAGAGCGACTCACAACTGATACAATCTTACATTTCAAGCAACCATGGGATAAGGGTGTTGCTCAAGAACCAGCAGTGGCCGCTGACCTGCTGGTCCATAGTTCAATACCTCAACCACTAGGCCACCACATTCCTGTCTAAAAACTAAAAACAACGTCTAGCAGCAACCAGCAATTCTGTTGACTGATAGCTGGAAAATAGTCCTGTGTTTAAAAACTGGCGTAGAGCAGCACAGTTCTCCTGCTTGTTTAAACTGGTTTGTTCTGATCTGATGCTGGCTTGGCTGGTGAACCCACACGGTCTTGTTGATTCCAGAAGTGAATGTTTACTGGTTATACTAATACAAAACTGGCATGGTCTTATGGGGTAGAACAGAATAAGCTTGCTTGCTTCCCATGGTGGTGAGCAGATTGTTTTGTTAGGGTACAGTGGGTGAAAGGAAGGTCAGATGATGAAAAGTGGACGTGTCTCACAAAGCAGGAACTTTGTCTATATGAATAGTGCACTGACGTAATGTTTACTTGATACCCCCTAAATCCTGCCCCATTCAGAGGATCTGCTGCATGGGCCTCTTTCTCTTGTATACGATGTGGTATATCACGTTGCACATACGACATGATGTAACACGACGACCAGCAGTAATAGCATTTAATAGAGTGGTTGAAAAGCAATGCATATTGTTCTCCCTTTTCATATCATTCACACATTACTGCAATTAATACAACCCGGACCACTTAACGTACAGTCTATGTACTGTGCTATGTATTTTGGGAGGTTTTTGGAAAATCTCCCATTGAAATGCATTGATTAAACATTCAGGTTGAAATTTCAACCAACAAAATTACATTTTTAACTGAAATTGATGACGCTGTGAGACTGTTACATCTTCTGCTACATAAACAATGCACTCAGAAAGTCTTCATACCCTTTCACTTTTTTCACATTTTGTTTGTGAGGCCTTGTGCTAAAATAAAACAACATTCAAGTTTCCCCCCATCATTCTGCACTCCATAAGCCATAATGAGAAAGTGAAGACAGAATGTTAGAAAGTTTTGCAAATTTATTAAAAAGGAAAAACTAAAATTTCGCATGGACATAAGTATTCAGACCCTTTGCTATGACACTTGGACTTTAGATCTGGGTTCCTCCCATTTCTCTTGATCGTCTTTGAGATGTTCCTACACCTTGATTGGATCCACCTGTGGTAAATTCAGTTGATTGGACATGATTTGGAAAGGCACACCCCTGTCTATATAAGGTCTCACAGCTAACAATGAATATCAGAGCAAAAACCAAGCCATGAGGAGGAAAGAACTGCCTGTGGAGCTCAGAGACAGGATTGTGTGGAAGCACAGATCTGGAGAAGGCTACAAATTCTGCTGCACTGAAATAGAACAGTGGCCTCCATAATTAAAATGGAACAACCAGGACTCTGGGACTGTGTTAGTCTAGTGGGTAAGGTACTGGACTCTGGACCAGAAGGTCTAGGGTTCAAATCCCACCTCTGCCAAGTTGCCACTGTTGGTTTGTAAGATTGTAACCATTGTAAGATGTTCTGGATAAGGGCGTCTGCTAAATGCTGTAAATGTAAATGACTCTTTCTAGAGCTGGGTAAAGTGTCCAAATACTTAGGTCAATGCAATATTTCAGTTCTCCTTTTCAATAAATTTGCAAAACTTTCTAAAATTCTGTTTTCACTTTCGGTTTATGGGGTATTGAGTGCAGAATGCTGGGGGAAAACTTGTTTTTTTTTCCCCACAATATAACAAAATGTAAAAAAAAAAAGAAAGGCCCTGAAGACTTCCAAAATGCATTGTGTACACACATCACATACTCCACACACACAACTCACACATATACACTACCAATTACATTACACACAAACACACATAAACATGTGTGGCTAAAAGTATTGGGACACAAAGGCTCATGTGGCCATGCTTATCAGCTGAAAATCCCAGAGCCACATGCTTTCTACTGACCACATTTCAAGCACTGTTGTATAGTTCCTTCAGGAAATGCAGATCTAGTTAAATCGAATGATTTGTAGAAGTGCCCTGTCCCTGTGAAGTCGATGTTTATTACTCAAAGTTTGTCAGGTTCCTGAAGTGCCACTGCAATGAGAAGGAGGAGCAGGAGGAGGAGGAGGAGGAGGAATCGAGCGCTTAAAAGCCGTTTCAAAAGCGCCACAGCTCTTCACACACACGTAAGCTGAACACCGCGTCATTAAACCTTCTCATTTCTTAGCAGATTGAAGTAAACACGCTCAGGTTTTATTTTCTATAATCGTTAGATCTTCTGATTGGCGCTCTGAAGACGTGGACGGGATTTTGGTGCAACTTCCAGAGAGACCGTTTTAACTCCAAATTCTTCATCTTTCTCTCAGACTCCTACATCTGGTAAGTCAGTATTACTACTAACAATAAACATTCTGTCTATAGGTGGTTAGAAATATTGGGTCTATATGGTCTATTTCAACATAAGCTTCATAAGACTTGCTTGCTGTTGACTGCTGCTGGAGGTGTGTCGGGGTGGGAGTGCCTGCCATGCGAGACAGTATTATGCCAGACTGTACTGCAGGTTATTACAGGTACAGATACTGAATGTACAGAATGCATTCCAAAGTAATAAATTAGCCTATATGAAGCAAAACAGCCCATTGTGTTTAATCTGGATATCCCATCTGAGCAGGAAATCAGTTCATTACAACTTTTAGTGCATTAATCTCTAACATGCTTCTAATCGAATATTCAGTAAACTGCAACCATTTTACGTAGCTCAACGCACTGGCTTGTATCTTACATCTGCAAACCAAAACCTGACCTAAAGAACCGTTGCTTGCTGGCTTCCCTCCATGTTGTTTTTATCAGTTAATGACTGGAGATTAGCCCGTTTGTTTTGCTGTCCTGCAGTAGCCTTCACTACCCCACTTTCTCCTGAACTCCTCAGGCTTTGGCTCGGACAGGTTTATGTAACAGACTTTACGAAGAAAAGCTGCTGTCTGAACCACAAACAGGTTTGATCAGTGATTCCCTGAAGCTCCAGCTATTTATTCATGAAGGTATTGCTAAGCACCTGGCAGATTACAAAAAAAAACTCTCAAAAAAACAAAGTAGAGACCAGATAGACTGATATTCAAAGCCAGATGTTATTATGACTTTATAGAAATACATATTGTATTGGGATATTTCAGCTACATAAGTGGTAAGGGGCGTAAAAATAAGCCTATGGGTTTAAAGCCAAACATTATGAATTAGATTCTTGAAACAAATGAGCCTTGCACAAGTTGACCTACAATATTTACTGCTGTACTTATACTTGCAATTATTAAATGGATGAGTTATACTTTACATTTTACATAGTGATACATTTATTTATCAATCATTTTATGATTAAATAAAAATTACAGAATGTATTCCACTATGGAATGGTCAATTTAAAGTGATTTCCAACTGCAGGTATCCTTCTAAGAAATGTCCTTTTATTTAAATAAAGTATCAATGTATGGAGGACCAACGTGACCAAAAAAAGAAATCAATCAGTCAATAAATCCATAAATAAATAAATAAGCCATGTTTGCATTTTACCATTTTACGTTTATTTTATACCATTTTATGTTGAGCATTAATTTTTTAATTAATTTGTTTATTTATAGATTCATTGATTGATTCACTGATTTGTCACGTTTTGTCCTCCATGTTAATGTGCCGCTATAAATCCTGTTAGAGGACCATAACTAATTAGGAAAAAGGGCACGTCTCCAATGGGAAAGCATCCACCTCTGAACCAGAAGCCGCTGCTCAGGGGACCTCGTGCTTTTTCTGCGTCACGTACCGCACGCGAGCAGCAAGGCGTGTGAGCGCGCGCACGGAGAGCGACGCCTAAACGAGACAGAAGGTGTCTGTCTGGCACGAGCTGATGAAATTATATTAATCCCTTCACTGCTTTTGATTCAGACACGGTGCTTAAGAGGCAGGCAGGCAATCAATCCGATGTATTATGTCTTGCTGGACTCTCGTTACCCACGCGCTTGCTCACTGGAACAAAAAACTAGGCATAAATAACCGTTTAAAATAAAATCACATGATTTTTATTTGTTTACAGTTTGATATATTGTAACGCTGGTGCACATCTCGAACTGCTTTGTGTATCTGCGTGTAGTATAAGTATGTGATATGTAAAACACAAGGTCCACTCCTATATATATATATATATATATAAGAACTATTCTCTATAGGGTTCAAATCTGGACTCTGGACCAAAACACGAGCCTGGCGGACTGTGTGACTAATCTTTGGAGAAAAAAACATGATAGAAGATATTTTGGATTATATTTGGATAGAGGGATATTTTTAACACCCAACCATGTAGTTTGAGTTTTATATGAAACACTTAAATACTTTCATGATTTCTATCTTTGTGTACAAAATGTATGCGTACACAGCAACAAGCAGTGATGAAGAGGTCTAGCTTAATAATTGGCTATTGTAGGTTTGTACAAATCCATATTGTAAGTGAGCTGTGTTCTCTCAGTCACCCTCGCAGCTAAACAGGTTCCTAATAGGAAGCATACAGCCGTGGAATCTCCATAGATCAACACTGGCAGTAGGGTTTGTACTGAACATCTCAATACCTCTCAGTATGACACTTTGGTAGTTTTTCTCCTCCCTAACAAGTCTGTTTCCTAGGCAGAAAGTCTGCTGTACTGTCCTGAAAACAAAGTCTGTAAAGAATTGGTTTGCCAGGAGACTGGTAGACTGGTAGCCTAGTGGTTAAGGTACTGGACTCTGGACCAGAAGTCCAGGGTTTAAATCCCACCTCTGCCAAGCTGCCACTGTTGGGTCCTTGAGCAAGACCCTTAACCCATAATTGCTTGGATTGTAAGATCATACCAATTGTAAGTCGCTCTGGATAAGGGCGTCTGGTCTGCTAAATGCTGTAAATGTAAATGTAAATGAGAACATGTCTGGCTTGCACAGAGCTCTGACCTTAACTCAGACACCTGATTTAAGGTATATAAGGTATATATTTAAGCTCGGTGCAGATGTTATTTTCTTGTAGACAATCAACAAAACTTGGCCTGGATTGCCCAGATACTTGCAAAGGCTTTTACAATTCATCATTCCTGTTGTTATTACTCTGATGTGCCACTTCAGTTCGTTCAAGTGCAGTCATCATTTGTTCCAGCGCAATTCAAAATGAAAGTCATATTAGAGTCATACAATCTAAAATCGGTACATAAACACTCAGAAATAAAGATTTGTAGCTTGTCACTGGTGTAGTACCCTCTAGGGTGAATATTCTGTACATTTACTATGGTGTTAACCTGGAAAATTACACTTATTCACCTTTAACGTTTCTTTATGGTACATAGCTGGACATTTAGGGCCATTTTGTGTGTATAATGTTAAATCATCTTTAAATGTGAACTAGATTAGCTTGACCTGAGATACAAAAGGTACAACATTTTAACTCTTCTACCCTGGAGAAAAAAATTATCTGTCTTCATGTACTTTGAAAATATAAGGCTGTTGACTTGAAGGGCTTAGATGGGAAACTTGCTATAAAATGTTTGAAAATAAATGTGTAATTCAAAATGGTCTTTGGATGGGACGTATGTGAGAAAGCCTCTTAAACTGCTATTTATTAGTTTCCAAATATGCTTAATAACGCAGAATTCAACCCAACAGACAAAACAGCACCAACTGCACTCGAGTGCAGCCCAAAATAACCAGTCCACTTGTAAGGGCTCTTGTTCTGCTTCAAGCCACCCTTAGTGCAGATTCATTCCAAGTAAGAAGGTGATTCAACCCAAAGCAGAAAGTACACAAAAAGCCAGTCTTATGGCTTGTGAACAACATTTTTTGGAGGTACGTGCGACGAAGGCCACACCCTGTGCTGCAGCGCCAGTACAACGTGTTCAGCACATCTGGGTATAGGATAGAGGTTGTAAATGCAGAGGTTTTCAATTTGTCTCTTGTTTCCTATTTAGCACTGTAAATGTTATCTGTAGGTGGTTGGATGCTGTGATTATGGTGCAATTTTTGTGAGGTTTGAGTTGCATACATATCCCACAGCCATCCAGATTTTATCTCTACTTAATCTGGTCCGGGTTGCAGTGGGGTTTGGGGGATGATCCCAGATAACACAAAGTGCAGACGTAAGAATTCCCTGAGTGAGCACAAGGCTCTCTGCACGCCAGCCAAGTTCTCAAAGTTTGCAAACCAATCTTCTGTGGACTTTGTTTAAGGGCAGCAGGGCAGAAAGTTGACGAATTGATTTGTTGGAAGCAGAAGCTATAAACGTGTCATATTTAGCGTCACCGGGGTATCAGTACAACCCATTCTACTGCCACTGTTTGTCTATGGAGAATCCAGAAATGAATTTGCACTTGCATCACTTCCTTTACACTTTGCTTAATAAAAAAAAATAAATTTCTGTTAACTACATTAATGATCTTTACATGTAATGTTTCGGGGGATGGAAATTACACCCATTTGGTGGAATGGCTCATTTACATATGGCTCTGCCCCTAGATTTTCCAGGCTTTATTTCGTACTACAGGGAACTATGGAAGCGATTGTTTGTGGTGGCCAACTGTACACTGTGCATGTGGTAGATTAGGATTACAGGAAACGAAAGTATTGCTTTAATACTCAGCACTGGGATCATCGCTAACAGCAGAACAATGCACATCTGGAAATGCTTTGAATTACTGGTAACAATTCATCTTCCTTATCACTAAAACGCTCCGTTTCAGTCAAACAATCAAGAGCAGACTATAAAGAATACTAAAGTGGGAACATTTGTTATATTCATTTATTCATACCCACAATTCAGGGTGCATGGGAGCCAGGCCTAACCACCAGCATAGGGCTCAAGGCAGGAACCAACCTTAGATGGGACGCCAAACCATCGCCTTAAAAAGTGCTGTATGATACATGGCTAAAGATCTGCACATGGTCTTTCCAAATGATAGGATGTGCTGAGTAATACAGTTAGATGTTCTATATAAATATTAAAACCATACGATCAGGAGCATTCCATGGACTTCTGCTCCCTATACAGTCTATGAGCTCTTGCCATCACCTGAAAACTTTCCAGTCCAGGCTCTCAATGGGTGCTGGGCTTGGAAGGAATTTTAAGCTAATCACAAAGTCCTGTGTTGGGACTGTGGGACTGTAGTCGGACACCTCAGAAGAACAGGAAGTCGAAATGGCAGCAGTATTAGTGCATGATAGGCAAAGTGCCAGACACTGAGGTGGCAAAACGGGTACAGAGTCAACAACTTTTAGCAGTGAATCCTGAAATGGAACACAATCAAGCCCCATGCCATGAATAGCTGGATGCAATTACATTTTCAAAAAGCTTAATGGTAGCATTAGTGGGTTAACCACTTAATCAAAGATTCATATCAATTCCATTACCATCTCCACAGTCCTAACAGTATTTTATGGGTTGTTTTGGTAGATAAAGATTTAGGCCTTACTTTATACAGAAACAGAAAACAAAAGGCAAGCAGACAATGAAGGGTGGAAACATTGTAAGGTTCTCAGGAAAGGGGACTAGACGTATGCTTGGCAAAAACTAACCTGAAACGTGACAAAACACATATAGACAAAAATACAAAGCTTGTTCTACTATTTAGGGTAAAACTCTCACTCACTCACTGGTCTCGTAACCTGGGCTGGTCATGGGGGCGTTTTATACCATGTCTTGGGCAGGAGTAGACTGGTGGAGCCCATCCTTCTCCAGGCTGACCAAAGTCACATACATATTCATACTGGGACAATTTAGAGCAACCAATTAACCAGTTAGTTGATGCAGTGCCATCTGAGGGATTGGAGATCACCGGTCTTTGGTTTAGGCAGGTGCCCTTGCTCTTTATGCACTGCAATTCCTCCATTTTCTCATGCATTTGATCAGCTGGAGATCTTCTGCCCATCTTTGCTAGTCAAAGACTCCTTTTGTTGTTATTGCTTTGGTACCAAATCATGATTACAATCACCTGTTGACATCACCTGTTTGAAATCACATCATTATTGTTACTTTTTACCTCTTTAGTAGCCCTAAATTGTCCCTGTTTTTTGGACTGTGTTGCATTGAAATGAAGTTGACCCAAAAGATTTGAAATATCTTGGGTTTATAATGTCTGCAATGACATACAAGTAAAAATGAATGCTTTTTTAAATTTATTTTCATTTTCCATACTGTCCCAAGTTTTCTGATTTGGGGTTGCACCTACAACAGGATACAAATCAAGCAATTGACGATTAAGGACAAGGATCTGATCACCTACTGTGTCAGTTTAGTGGTGCTGGGATCTCCAGTATGTTAACTGCTGAAAAACCACTGCACAGAAAAATATTAGCATTTAAATAACATATCATTTTGTAAAATTGTCAGGAGGATAGACAGTTGGTTAAACAAAATGTCGATGAGTGCTATTTTTGTGTTATGGGTAAGCAAAATAAACAGAAAACCTCAGGTTAAATACTATGGTAGAACAGCAGGAGCGATGTCATGTCTGCTGAAGCATCTCAATATCATAACTAGACATTATCTGTTACATGCCTGGTCTGATTAGACATGTAGAGCTTGTGTGGGTATTTATGTGCAAATGACCACTTGTGCAGCAAAACAGCCTGACACAGAAGCACAGGTTGCCCACATCGTCCTGGGACGCAGAGTTAGTGGCTTGAGTTATAAAAATATAACTGAGAGAGGGAGAAGTTGGCTCATGCTGGCATTTCTGTCCTCAGTTGTGATTTATTTTATTCCTTCCTCATGTTCTGGACTACATCCCTCCGGACTGCTGCCAGGGAACATTGGTTCAAGCCGAAAAAACTACAATGTGCAAGCCATCATCACTGAACAGGCATTCTACAACACGGATCTGTTTTGAATTATATTTATAATTGAATTATATTTATTTCCAGGTGCTACATAATAGAAAACACGTTCATTAAAACAAATGTGCTGTTGTTTTGTAGCTCTAGTTGTAGGAAAGCCATTGAATATCGAGTTCTCTCAGTAAGATCAGGAGCCAAGCTTGATCCCATGACGAACACCAGAATGGCAAAAGCTTTAGAGCCTCACAGAGTCTCCATTTACATTGCAGAATAGGGTTACACTCTCAAAGGAACATTGTGGAATGACTATAATTAATGCTGAAAATACATTGTGTAGTGACTGAAGCCTTTGCAGTGCTGACCCATAACAGACCTGCTGTCTCACACTGCAGACAGAAATGCCAAAAGTCTGACCTAGGTGCGTGCAGAAGGGGTAGGAAAAGAGGATAAAACCCTATTTCTAAAAACTATGTACAGTAAAACATACCAGTTTGTGTTTTCATGGTGAGCACGTGGTTTACATGCAGGATTTGTACTTTCTTGCACAAGTTGCTGTCTAACATGAGTCAAATGTAAATGCACCACTGCGGGTTGGAAGAGAACTGTCATCGTGCCAGATGAATTTTTATTAGCTGAAGAGTTGAGTTCATCATGTGCCAGATTAACAGTTGTGTGAGAAAGCTGCCAGGCTCATGAGAGATTGCCTCATAGCCATGCGGTCACAGGAGGGAAAAGGGGGCAGAGGAAAAGAAGAATATTCCAAATAAGTAGCCAAAATATAAATAAACTGAGTTTAAAATGAATACCATAATAATCAAGACAACAAAACCAAGCTTTAGACAGAACCGTGACTGTGTCAGGCCATGTCACAAACCCGATGCCAGAACTAAGTGCTGAGTAGGGGTGTAACGATACATTATGCTCACGATTCGAAGGCCAGGTTTGATTTTCACACGATTAGCGATTTTACATTCGATAAAAGATGTGAAAGCAATGGAAAACAATGCAAATTTCTTTATAAGATTTTACACACAAAAGAGAAAGTGTACAGTTACAGTGTGGCCTAGTGGTTAAATTACTGGACTATGGACCAGAAGGTCCAGGGTTCAAATCCCACCTCCACCAAGCTGCCACTGTTGGGTCCTTGAGCAAGGCCCTTAACCCACAATTGCTTGTATTTTAAGGTTGTACCAATTGTAAGTCGCTCTGGATAAGGGCATCTGCTAAATGCTGTAAATGTAAATGTAAATTGCAGCTTAATTCTTCAGGTAAGGATTCCACCAGTGTCTTGAGTGGTACCTCTCAATTTTCAACCCACTCTTCCACTAATAGCGAACAATTCAACTAGAGTTTGTGCTGCCTGCCCACTTCACCATGTCACCTGCTGTTCCAAATACTCTCAAATGTTCTTGACAGGATTGAGGTCAGGGCCCAAATTCAGTGATTTCCTTTGGCAGGAACCCATATCCCTTGAGCAAAATCATACAGAATCCTAACATCCTTTTGAAACACTGACATTCTTCAGAGCTCAACCTATGCCTTTTCTTTATATATGTGGCACACATCTGACAGCCTTATAGTCTGAACTGATGATCCATCTTAGAATGCATTATCACTGCTGCATGACCTGCTGACATTGGACACGAAGGCACTGCTCTTGACTATGTTTTCTCTTTTGAGAGATTAGACACCACAGCATAGAACATTGCTACATTTCATACACCATAGGCCCATGCACTCACATTGTGTTAGTATATTCTCCTGTCACTGAATGAATTATACATTAATTATCCTCATACACGACTTTCAAAGGTTCAGCCATCTGTAACTCATGTTCTTTTTAAAGCTAAATAATTTCCATATGCCCCCCAACCTGCCTAACAGTATCTCTTTAATATAAAACATGCACACACAAAACACACAGTTGGTATAACGTTACATAAAATAACCAGCCTCCTCCATTGACAGTGAGAACAGGGCCAAAGAGCCCCTGCACATGGTCCACACATTTTTTTAGGAGAGCATAATGCACATGACGAGCTAAAAATAATTCTGTTTATCCTCCCAATGGAAGTTTTCCTGCACCCCCATAAATGGGCCCAGGTTGAACTGGTTTAGAGGCACTACAGAGGCACTCGTATTCATATTTTGCCAAAATACTAAAGCAGTTGTGTCTTATATTTTTGTTTTCTCTATATTAATATACTCTTCATAATACTGTATTATCTTTCATTTATTATAGCTGATATATTTATTACATTTTCTTTAAATATGTTCTCTCTTAATTTTTATATTTAGCTTCAGATTCTCTAAACTGCTACTAAATGTATTAATTAGATAGCGTGTTTTAATTCTTACATATAACATCTAGGCTGCCCATGGAGGTTGGGATCCATTTTGGAGTCTTGGTGCTTCCAAGATTTCTTCCTTATAACATTTTCCTTGCCGCTGTCACCCCAGGCTTTATCAAAGCTCAAGATAAAGCTGCTTTGAGACAGTGATCCATTGCAAAAAGCGCTATAGAAATAAATTTGACTTGACCTAAAGTAGTAATATATTAAAAGATGAGTCTGTCACAAATCATAACGTTGAGATATGCAGAGGACCGGCAGGCTCCGTCCCAGTCATGTGACCCAACTACTGAATGTAAACCACTACCACTGGATGTTAGAACGTATGATTCTACGTTTGATACTCTCCACACATGCAGCATTTTATACTGAGATTAGCAGGTTCAGTAGGGCAACATGACCCTCTGTACATGCTAATACCAGTCAAGGATTAAGCAGGTCTGTCGGGCTTATTGACGTCAATACACAGGCTTAGGGTTCAATAAACGCTGCTATGAAGCCACACCTCTCCTACTTGTCAGAGATTATATTGTGAACACTAATAATCGAATCTTTGTTGTTATGGCAACTAATAAGACTAACAGTGACTGTTCGCAGAGCCTCGTGTTGCTTTTACAAATGTGTACAGGAGCTCAGGTGGTGCAGTGGTAAGCATTGTCACCTCACAGCTCCAGAAGATACCTGGTCCATTCCTGACCCAGACGTTTCATTTGCATGTTCTTCCTCACTAATTCCAAAGACAGGAGTTGGGTTAATTGGTCTCTCTAAAGTGTTTCTGTGTGAGTGAGTCAGTGTTTATGTTGTGCCCTGGCCCACCCCAACCCTGAGTTGGATTATGAAAATGAATTAACGAATGAACAAAACATGTAAAGTGGGACTGGGTGGTGCAGCAGGGACCCGGATCCCCAGTAACGCCATGTCCGCAGACACACTGGTGTGACTGAGGGAAAGTAGGCCGATCAGGGGATCATCCCCCCCAGCCCACAAAAGCGATCCAAACCCTCTCCAGGGCACGCCAGGAAAAGTGGGGTTAAAACATAAAGCAAAATCATTTAAAAAAGTAAATGTTTTATATGTACATGAGATATGTCACACAATTATTTAAAGTTCCGTCAGTGACAACTTGTCTTGCTCTCCTTATAGAGTACTGCCCCCTAGAGGAATGGGTGTGAAGGTACTCCTGTGCTTCCCTTTCTACAGACGAAGCAAAGAGCAATGCAAAAATAAGGAGTGTCCTCCTGTAACAGGTAATACACCGGTATATTTCTACAGGAATATGATTGTTAAGTTAGAATTCCACCATCATCAAGCTGCCTCATGAATTTGGGGCAAGTCACTTAACCAGATTCTCCAGAGGCGTCATACAGAGGCAGATATTAAACTACACTACTGTGTAAAAGACGAATACCACCATTAGGCTTGAAAAACAAACCGACGAGAAAAGAAACAGCTTCTATAGGCTACAGTGGCCAGTATGTGGTGTGACCTCCCCTTATGCTTTGAGCAACAGCAGCATCTGGGATGCTAAGTTGACCCTTCTACAGTCCGAAGAAGCTTGATCAGGAAAGGGGAAAAAAAACATTTTTGGGGGCATTCACGCCAAATACTGTGTGTCTGAAATGGCATACTTACAAAGTACGTACTAGATTGGATCCAGTACGCACTGTCCGACCGTTAAAGCGGTATGCACAGAATCTTGGACACACTATGTCCGTTAGAAAAAACGTAGCTTTTTTTTTTTTTGGTTATATATTATTTCGACTATTTAGTATAATTATTATTTCTTATTTAGTAAACAGCCGCCTCCTTGCTGTCTGGCTTCTTTCTTACACCTCCGCTGCTCCGGTTGATTCATGGGATAGGATAACGTGCTTTGTTTGCATACTTAAAAATGGCTGCCGATGCAGGACGTTATCAGGGACTTTCTCGCGTACTGCTCACGTAATGCTCAGTATGGACGAACGCGGTTTTGGACGCAGCCAATGACTTTTGTCTGCAGAAGCCATTTTGTTCCGATTTTTCTGGTATTTTTTTGTTTCTCAATAAAGAGACATAAATAATTCTGCATGGTTATTATACCACTGCAAAAACAACAGATCTAATGGTGGCCTAAGACTTACAGTACTGTATGTACATCAGGGAATTGCCAAGTACACACTAGAGGATGCAAGGTACAGAAACACAGAACTAGCATCCTGGAAAAGCCTGGAATTTCAGGAATTGGCCGCAGGAGGAGGGCTGCCTTAGACAGGACGCCAGTTCACTGCACTGGAGCCGCTGCATCTCATTATCAGATATGACCTTTTTATTAAGTCACTCTCAATTGAGGCGATCAGTAAAAAAAAGAAGGGGGTTAAGATCGTTGGCAAAACGCCCAACAGTAGCAGCATGTCGGGATTTCAACTCATGAACTTCCAGTTAATATTTCACTGAGTCACTGACTACGATCCTACTTCTAACATCCTAATATTTTGTTTTGTTTGAAGAACCCGTGGGACCAGTTGAGAGGCCAAAGCTGCGCCTCTGCTCCACGACATCAGTGGTCAGCGAAGGCGACAGCGGGAGCAACCTGGGAAGCCCTCAGGCCTACTATTCCCAGAAGGCTCGGCTCTCCTTCAGACACCAAATGGACAGCAACATCAATGCAGTAGATGCCACGTATTAAACACTGGCTCATGAAAATAACTCTGATCGTGTTGGAAGTTGATATACGACCGATGCAAAGGGGACTGACGTGAGATGGAGGCCCCAGTGTCTTAATCCACTTGGTGGATGATATGAAAGCTGTGAAACGGAGTCATGTAATGCCTGAGATACCACTGAGCGGTACTGAAGACGGAAGAGGAGGAAACGAGTCTTCAAAGTGCTTTTGAGAAAAAATGTTTACAAGACTACATGAAAGTGCTTTCTGTTATGTTCATTCTATACCCTTTCATTAGTATGACTTCTTATTCTTAATGGTCTGGTACTCCGAGGGTCATATAGCACTTTATTAGGAACACCTGCATGCCTTAGCAGTGCTAAGCATAAGAATCATGTAATGATCAGCCATCACCATGGGGAACAAATGTAATGTCAGTGATTTTGACCGTGGCATGACTGTTGGTGCCAGTTTTACTATAACTGGAGATCTCCTGGGATTTTCATGTACAGTATCCAGAGAATGGTTTAGTCAGAATGGTCCAATACATAAAAAACATCTTGTGAGTGGCAATTCAGTCATGAGATTGACAGAAGGGCTACAGCTACCACTCCGTGAGCAGAAAAGCATCTCGAAATGCGGAACACACCAAACCTTGAGGTAGATATGCTACAACAGGGAAGACCTTCCCAGTATTAATATGGTGTTCCTATTAAAGTGCCTGGTGAGTGTACTTTAGGTAATTAGGTGCAAGTGGATATTCATTCTCATAACAGCACTACTTTGTCAGGTTCCTTTATCCTTGGTTAAACAAAAACTGCAAATGAATAGCAGGTACGTGCCATTTAATGTCATAAAATATGTCTAATAAACATCTTCTGGACGTCAGAATGACAAAACTAGTACGGTGCGCCACCTGCTGACAGAAAAGAGAACTGCAGTCTTGTAAGGCATGGGAAGCATGGTATCTTTTTTCGGTTTTGTTAAGCGTTTCAAATTTTATAGGTTTTATAAAACATAAGAATTACTACATTTTGCAGCATAGTACTGTACTAAATGTTTGCAGGTTACGTTTTAATTTAATATTATTGTTTAAAATAAAACACTATACAAAGTATCTAAATTACATATAATGTATCTATGATAACTTCTGGCCAGCGTCCATTTCGGTCAGCGCCCTGTTTCACAGAACTTAATACCGACGTTAAATGGCGGACACCTGTAGTGGTATTATACTGTGGTTTAAAGTACAGCATCTTTAAACCTTTATATAACCTTTAAACCTTTATATGTTCTCACAAGTGTCCTTCCATGTCTTTCACACCAAGACTTAGACAGTAAGTTAACGTGTTGAATATCAGACCGGGCTCTTACAGTTGTTATTTCAGACTCCATGTTCAGTATAGTGCATTCTTCTTTTCTAACTGGTATTGGAGTAAACTTTGTTCATAGAGCAGTGTTTAAATGTCTACGTCTGTCCGTCCGTGGAGTAATTTTCATATTTTGTGTGTTATTGACATAAAATTGTGCAGTGTTTAAAGATGTTAATAAAAATGCACCAGTCCAGGTGAACACACACTATGGCAAAAAGTATGTGTTTACAGCTCTAGTTCGTTCCAATCTCAGTTATCAGCCGCACTCATATAAAGCGTACAGGCATGCAATCAGAAAAGTGCTCAACATCCCATTCATTCATCACACATGTAATAGCTTCCACCTCTCTAACAAGTTATCAACATTCTATCCTGCTCTCCTAAAACAAAACCCCTAAAGGTTTGGCGTTGGGATTGTGAAAGCGGTTAAGGTACTGGACTGTGGACCAGAAGTCCTTGAGCAAGACCCTTAATCCACATTTCCTTATATGGCAAGACTGGATCAGTTGTGGGTCGCTCCGAATAAGGGCGTGTACTACATGTAAAGTTTTGCCAACTATACTGAAGAGTATAAATGGAGTTTTTCCATTTACAGCATTTAGCAGATACTTTTACTCAAAGTAGTTTACTCAGTATAGTTTTAAAGCAATTATGGGCTCAAGAGAGGCAGGATTTGAACCCTGGACCTTACTCCAGTACCTTAACCGCTAGGCTACCACAGTCCCTTTGTTTGTAACATCCACGTGAAAGTATTACATTAAATCCTCTACGTTCCTCGTTCTCACAGTTAGGCTAAAGTGTAACAGGTTCAGCATTTCGACTGACTTCACACCCAAAATGCAACCAGTTTTTTATATCAGTGGCCCCAAAACGCTACAAATATCCGTGAGAAAATATAAATACTAAATGTTGTTCAATCAGTTGTTTTATTTAAAAAAAACACAAGAAAATCACAAAGCAGCACTACATTAATCCTGCTGCCCTGAAACTGAAATGACCACTCATTACTCAGTCACATGACCTGGGTTTGGACATCTTCACATGTTTTTGGGTTTGGAGATGACTCCATCTGGATAGCGCTTCTTGAAGCGGGCTACTACATCAGGGTCCAGCAAGTGAATCCCGTCCAACTGATTTCCCAGAGTTACCCTGAATTTTAAATAAAGAGCCCAGGTTACAATGGGTTAAAGAATAGAGAGAACAAAAGAATAAACCGAGTGCTTAATTACACTATTTACCAGTTCGGCTGGACGTTATGGGGCCTCCCGAACAATTCAATCTTTCTGGTTCCAGGAGACAAACGCTCGATCATGCCATATATCTCATCTGGTTTGTGACTGGTAGATCGCACCTGTCAAATAATCGAGAATATAATAATGTTTTAAACCTGTAATGGATGAGCAGCGAGTCACAACTCACGACAAAACTCCACCTCTGCAACAATCACATCACAGTCCAGTCCTCGGTTGAATCCCTGAGGGTTTCCCTTAACGCCTACCTAAAAAGGAAAAGCCAGACATTTAGGGTTGCACAGAATGGAGGGTAAAAAACCTGAGGTGTGAGCTCACAAAACACACCAAGCAGTGCTCCTTTCCGTGGTTCAGCCAGTGCCCGGTGCGTCCCGTGCGAATGATCCGCTGCAGCTGGTTGGTCTTCACCCAAATGATCTCATCAACACGCTCATACCTGAGGTATTATCAGTAAAACAAAGAAACGAAGATCAAAGAAAACAACTAAGAAAAGCCTTTTCTCAACATACGATCGATTGTTCCACCAAAGACAGCTGGACTCACCCCCAGAGGCTGAGACACTCACGGCCAAGTTCCATGGCTCTGTAAATAACACACATCATTCAGAGAAGATACTTCAGCAAGCCTCAAGAAATCTGATCAGTATAACAAATGCTTATAAAGCTCATAATAAGGGTCTGCTATAGGATCCCAGACAGTTAGTTCCGACAGCTGAGAGACGCTCCAGCTGTGCTATAATTGCTGATAAAGGCACTCTGACCGGCGCTCTATAAGTATTACTCCGCAGCATACACACGTGACCATAGCAACAGTACCCGTCCTAAAATGCAGCCAAGTTATAATGACACCAGTAAAACCCTGCCGAAATGAAAGCTATAATTCGTTTATATAATCTATTAGTTTTGAAAACGATTTAAATTTGGAAGATGAAGCTATTAATGACCAGCCTGAGCCAAAGGTTTATCACCTTTAGGATTTGGAAGCTCTGGAAAAGCCAAACACAGTCAGTCCTTTAAATCAAACATCCAGCTCTTAATGGATCCACAGCTCGACTGAAGAGCAACAAGACTGAAGATCAGTTTTAGTCCCACCAACAAAAATGCTGAACCAGCTCCATCCCTCACACAGACGTCGTTTGCTGGAGTTAAACTCGGCTCTTTCATTAAACCCCATCGGCGGCTGATGGGAGCTTCGTTCCTCTGACAGGTTTGTTATCTGTAAGTCCAGCTCTAACCCAGAGAAGCTGCTGATGCTCTGTAGCTCTGCCCTTACATTTCTGACTGATCAGATTCACATTAAGAGCTTCATCATACAGATTTATAATCACTAATCAAACGGGGTTCTAGACTTTGGTTAGAACACCGGGATCTCACTCCGATCTGCTTCAGTCGGTAGAATAGTGGATCTTAGTAACAGCCTGCCACCCATTTTATTTGGTGAATGTAAATAAACTCTTTTTAATCAATTAAAACTTACCAATCGATATATTTGTGTTTATTGTCTGTATAATAAAGTTATGGGTCATTCTGTTCCTCTATAATGACTGAAGGGCTTAGCCGCGGGGGAACGATAGAATGGAACTATTTTACCTCAGGAAGGCTGATAAACAAATCGGTTCTTCTGTCCTCTATCTTAAAATCTAACAATAAATGTTGATAACAGAACTGTGGTACAATCGCAGTAATGCACTGGAGGTCGAGCTTTAACGTAAAATCACACCCGTGCCAATATCTCACGTTAAAGCACGACCTCTCGTGTATTATTGCTTCAGTAACAACAACCAGCTCTGTCAAAGTTAGTTAATTATATACCCTTTGCTCATTACTGTGTGACATCGGTTTCTGTCACACTAACAGCTATGATATGGTACACGATATAAGAGCTTACAAATGCTGGCAAAAGGAGTTTGCACTACTACAGCACTAAGCATAAGAGTGCCAATAAATAGTGATTCTGGGGACTGTACCTTCCGGTGACCCAGAGGAAGAGGAAGCCATCGTCCTGCAGAATGGGGATGTTGAGTTTCCTCATCTCGTCATCGGTAAGTGTTCCATATGGAAGCTCCATGTGGATGTCCCACGGAGGGTCGGCCATCACCACCGCAAACTTTCCCAGTATAGACACGTCCAGATATCGGATATCACAGCAGATCCACTAGTGACCCCACAGAAGAAAATATTAAGAAAACGTTACATAGCGAAATTGTAAATCATCGTATGGTCAGTCATTCATATATTACAAACTCGCTTAATCCAAATCAGCGCACACGTTTGTCCCTGTAGAATTTTCTGTATTTCTGCATAAATGTGACCTAAAACATCATCAGATTTTCACACAAGTCCTAAAAGTAGATAAAGAAAACCAGTTAAACAAATGAGACAAAAATGTACACCTGGTCATTGGTTTATTGAGGAAAATGATCCAATATTACACATTAGTGAGTGGCAAAAGTATGTGAACCTTTGCTTTCAGTATCTGGTGTGACCCCCAAAACTTCTTTGCCCTTCCCAAAGGTTAGAGAAAGAAAAACAACACACTAATAAAGTCTCATGCAACTCTTGTCTTGCGTATGTAAAATCCAAACCAGTTCCGAATGACTAATTAGTTTTCAGTCACCATCTGGACAAACAAGAAGGATCTGTGTCATGAGGACCCAACAGCTCCGGCTATTACTGGTGTGTTCATGTGTCTGCGCAAAGGAACCGTGAGCTGGATCGAGTAGCAGCTACAATGGGTTAAAGTGATTGCGACCTCTGGTGTTCAAACTACTGCATTAGATTTCAAAAACAGACTGCACTTCATATCCTATTTCTACATTGCCACCTGTGTAATGTTAGTGTTACATTCTTACCCGCTGGCGTGCTTTTTTTTTTTTTTTTTACATGGTCAACTTAAAAAAACAAAGACAAGAGCAAAGATGAGTGCAGGAAGCTCTAGTTTGCGTTTTTGTGAGCATGAACAGATTAGAATGCCCTTAGATAAACAAGAAAATGGTTCCATCCAGTCCCTGTGAGCTTTATCACCATCATTCTCCAGCCTTTCAGTTCTATTCCACCAGATCTTTTCTTTAATATCCATGTTTTTAGAGTCAGCGTGTTGCTCGTCCTATAAGCTCTTGTGCCGACGAACTGTTCTGCCCGACAACCGAGCTCTGATTGGTCAGCCTGATTTTAACACATCCGACCAACACAGAAATCAGAAAAGACTCCGATTAAACATTTTACGCAGCACCACAGCCCATCAGTTTCGGACTCGGTGTGAAGGACGGCCTTAATATACATGGGTACCTTTCAAAACTTTAAACCCGTGAAAAGGCGTTAATAGTCTACGTTCCTCTTACTCTAAAAACCCCCGTTCTCTTACCTGAGACGGAAACAGTTTCCCCACATTGCTGTCTCCATCCTGAGCAGACAGGGCAAGCTCGGTGGTGCCAGGCTGGGGTCCCATAGACCCGCCCTCAGCTTCAGGTGGACTGTCAATCTCATAGTGAACATATTTACAGGTGTCCATGTGAAAGCAGGTGTTCAGGAAGGAGCAGTCACCCAGGCTTTCATCTGTGTGCTTGTTGATGATTCGCCTAGGGACACCAAAGAGTTTTCTTATACAGGTATGCACCTCAAAAAGTCCAATCACTTTATTAGGTACACCTTGTTTCTATGCTCATTGATCAGTTCCACTTACCATATAGAGACACTTTAGTTCTACAATTACAGACTGTAATCCATCTGTTTCTATACATCATCTGCTAGTTCCCTTTACTCTAGATCATTCTCAGCACTGCAGTGACACTGATGTGGTGGTGGTGTGTTAGTGTGTGTTAGTGTGCCCCTACTTTTGGCAGTTTGAGTGAGGCCATTAAAAGACAACTGCTTGGATTATAACACTGTTGTAAGTCATGCTGGATTTGGGTATCTGCTAAAGGCTTTAAATGTAAAGTAAACAAAAGCATATAGGTTTAATGAAAGGACCTTTTCAGATCTGTTTGGACCTACAGGTGTAAGAGAGTGTGTTTTTTAGACCAACCTGAAGTGCAGCTTGTTAAGGGCAAGAGAAAAATTGATTTATTTTTAATGTAGTGGGACCTTTGCACCGAGTCCAACGGGTTTGTTGTCTAAACACTCTGAAAACTCCCTGTCCACTTTTGCTTTCTGTAATTTCCCTTTGCTTAATGTGGAAAAACACAGGCAAAGATTGGGACTGTGGTAGCCTAGCGGTTAAGGTACTGGACTATGGACCAGAAGGTCCTCCGCAAATCCCTTTAACCCACAATTGTTTTACGTTAAAAGTTGTAAGTCGCCCTGGACAAGTGCGTCAGCTAAATGCCTAGATTTAAGTGCATTCTAATCAGTTCATGCTCACAAATCCTCAAACTATATATAGTTTATGTGTTTGTGTGAGCATGAACAGATTAGAATGCACTTAAACAGAAAATGGTTCCATCCTGTCACTGGGAGCTTTATCGCCATCATTCTCCAGCCTTTCAGTTCTATTCCACTAGATCTTTTCTTTAATATCCATGCCCTATAAGCTCTTGATGAGCTGTTCTGCCCGACGACCGAGCTCTGATTGGTCAGCCTGATTTTAACGCATTCGAACGCATTGCAGCCTGTCAGTTTCAGACTTGGTGTGAAGGCTTTAAGTATAAAGTAAACAAAAGCATATAGGTTTCATTGAAGGCGCTTTTCAGATCTGTTTGGACCTACAGGTGTAAGAGAGTGCGTTTTTCAGACCGACCTGAAGTGCAGCTTGTTACAGGGCTGTGGGGTGTCTCCATAGCGCATGCACTCTTCTTTGGTCCCGTGATCACAGAACTCCTGCACCTGCGCTCGCCCTCGGGAGCGGAATTTCTCCACGATGGACTGTTCCCTGGCTGAACTGGTGTTCAGTAACTCCAGGATTTCCCTGCTCACCTGTCACACATGAACACGTGATGATCGGCGCCGGTTAGGAATCTGAGGGGTGCCACGTGATCCTGCAGATTATACCTTTTTGCTCTGCTGCTCCTTGGTTGACTGCTGGCTCAGGAGACTTTCGATCTCCATATCCAAGTGAGACGTCTTTCCTTTGTTGCTTCTGCTTTTTTTCTCAGCCGCAGCTCCTCCAGATCCAGAGCTCCAGTCGGACGTCCCGGCCAGCTGAGAACTGGAGGCTGGAGAAATGGACGATGGTTTAGGTGGCAAAGATGACGTCGGGAGTAAAGGCAAGGAACCGGGAGCTCTTTTCTGAGGGAATTCCGCTCCATCGTCTCCTTTCCTTTTGACGCCGGCTTTCTGGGGTTGAGGAGTAGAACTGCTGATCATCGCCCACAGTTTGGTATGATCGACGGAGATGACTAAGGTGGACGAGCTTGACGATGACGCATTGGTCAGCTCTTTGACTTCGATTAACTCCTGAGCTGAAAATTTAAGTAGGAGACTCTGGATGGAGGAATGTGATACTGGGCAGTCAGACTGTGAATGAGGAATGAGGAGAGGTGAGTCAGAGAGACGTGTATAAACTATTTTTCTTTTCACACATCACACTTTGACTCGAACACACTTCTACGTACAGAGTTGAGCTGGTTGGTGATGGCGAGGGAGTCTATGGGGAGCGTCAGACTCAATTCAGACAGGTATTCCAGAAGTCTTCTCTCTAGTTCCGGGTCCGGGGGGCGCTCCTCCTCTACCTGTGTGGGGCTTTGGAGGGTCGGACCCGGGCTGTCGCTGCGTGTGGACGGTCCATCAGCACTACCAGGCTCTGACATGACAGGACATGAAAGATATGCAAATCTAACGCAACTGCATTTTTCAAACACCAGAGGGCACAATCATAAGTGTTCCCATACGCATTTACATTTTTATACAGAAAAGTAGACATTACCTTATTACTTACCTTTTACAAACATAAATAATTAATAAAACACAATGAAATATACAGGAGACTATACTAAAGGGAATAAATGAATATGAAGAACACCAAAGAAATATAAAACTAACATGTAAATACAATAGTGTATATAATAAATAAGCAAACAAACAGTATTCATAATAATAAGTACTGTAATAATAATCATAGTAATACAGTGCGGTGCAAAAGTCTTAGACCACCATTAGATTTGTTTCAGCAACGGTATAATGACCATATACCTATATAATCTTATATACCCATGTAACCATTATATACTCTTTTCTTCTTCGTTCCAGTCTTTGTGAGCTTTAGCACATCTTCACCTTTTCACCCTGTTCCCCTTCCCAAAATGTGGTTTCTTGGCTGTTACCCTTCCAAACAAAACTTCTTCAGACTGGGTCAACTTGGCATCCCCATGAAGCTGCCAGATGCTGCTATTGCTCAAGTGTAATAAAAGGTCACACTAAATACCTCCCACTGTATCGTTCCTTTCTTATTTTTTCCATACTGTGTACAAATGTCCTGTAGTTTCTCTATGCATTAATAATACTTCTCAGTCTCTATAATTAAGAGACTGAGAAATAATCATATATGGTAATTACACCATTGCTAAAACAATGGAATACCTACTCTAATGGTGGCCTAAGACTTTTGCACAGTACTGCACGATATACGTACAATATGTTCAAATTCTAACATTGCTGCATTAATAACATTAACATTAATAGATAAAACACACATATTAACATCTGCCAGGTTAACAGAATAAGTAAATCAGAGATTATTGTACTGAACATGTCTAATGGTTTTGTCATGTCTCCACTAAACCATTTCATTCTGTATCCACATCTTATTGTGCTTCCGCACATTTACTTTGAGCTGATCTCTTTTTCAAACACTGCCACATAAATAACAGTTAATAAAATCGTGCTATTGTATTAAAGAAGTGTACAGGTAGAGATTTATCTTTACAGCTCTGTTACCAATGCCGAGCTGTGTTGGATCTTTCCTCCTCCTCTGCAGTCTTTCTCTCAGAGAGTCCAGCTGCTTCTTGTGCGCCTGAATGTTGCTCCATGTGTCCGACATTTTGAAATAACTCCCTAAAACACTCACATGAATCAAACTACAAAGCAGTTCATAAACTCCCCTCTCAAACACAGCACTAAACTTCCTACATGGAGCGGAAACCGAGAGCCGGCGTTAGCATAAAAGTCTTCAAATAAAAGTGTACGGTCATTGCGTGTGCATACAACCCTACTAAATAGTGTTCAAAAATAATTCGATTTCTAATTCTATTATTTGTGCTTACTATTTAGTACGACAGTATGCGAAGGTAAAGGCCAGAGTGAATATTTGAATCAGAAGCAGTTTTATAATCATAAATGCTTCCCTGTAAGTCACAGCTCTAGCCTGACACCTACTGGGCAATACCTATATCTATAACAACTACAGTAAGTTGCGTGTATTGAGTTGTTAAGGGGATTTGTTGAGAAATAAAGCGTAACCTGTAGTAAGTAGGGCGGCACAGTGGTTAGCGCTACTGCCTCAGATAGCTCCAGAGAATCCCGATTCGATTCTTGGTCCGGAATGTGCGGAGTTTGCATGTTCTCGGGGTACTCTGGTGCCCTGCAGTGGGTTGGCACCCTGTGCGGAGGGTTGGCTTGTGTCCTGTGCTACTAGTTAGGCCCCCACCCTTTGTGAGCCTGAATTGGATTAAGTTTCTCAACTGATGGTGGGACTGTGCTGGCACGGCGGTAAAGGTATTGGACTGTAGACCAGAAAGTCCACGGTTTGAATCCTATCTCTGCCAAGCTGCCATTGTTGAGTCCTATTAATGGCAGCACATGATTCTAAGGTTGTACCAGCTGTAAGTTTTAGCTCTGCTAAATGACTAAATGTAATACTTCACAGATCTTCTCTACCTGCTTATCCCTGCTTACACTGGGAAATCTTAGAAACATATCTGGAATGTGGGAGGAAACCAGAGTACCAGCGGAAACTCATGCAGACGAACATACAAACTCCAAACAGGCAGCAGTTGTGCTGGGACTCTGGAGATGTGAGATTACAGCACTAACCACTGTTGCCCATCTACATGATATTCTCCCAATCCTCTTCTGGATCATCCATATGCTCTCTGGCAAACTTCAGACGGGCCTGGACATGTACTGGCTTAAACAGGGGGACATACCTGGCACTGCAGGATCTGAGTCCCTCTCGGCATAATGTGTTACTGCTGGTAGCCTTTGTTACTTTGGTCCTAGTTCTCTGCAGGTCTCTGCAGGCATTCATCAGGTCTCTCCGTGTAGTTCTGGGGTTTTTGCTCATCGTTCTCATGATCATTTTGACCCCACGGGATGAGATCTTGTGTGGAGCCCCAGATCGAGGGAGATTATCAATGGTCTTGTATGTCTTCCATTTTTTTTTACAATTGATTTATTCACACCAACCTGCTTGCCTATTGTAGATTCACTCTTCCCAGCCTAGTGCAGGTCTACAATTTTCTTCCTGGTGTCCTTTGACAGTTCTTTGGCCATGGCTGAGTTTGAAGTCTGACTGTTTGAGGCTGTGGACAGGTGTCTTTTATACAGATAGCGAGCTCAAACAGGTGACATTAATACAGGTAACGAGTGGAGGACAGAAGAGCTTCTTAAAGAAGAAGTTACAGGTCTGTGAGAGCCAGAAATCTTGTTTGTTTGTGGGTGACCAAATACTTATTTTCCACCATGATTTACAATTAAATTCTTTAAAGATCCTACAATGTGATTTCCTGGATTTATTTTCTCATTTTGTCTCTCAAAGTTGAAGTGTATCTATGATGAAAATTACAGACCTCTCTCATCTTTCTAAGTAGGAGAACTTACACAATCAGTGGCTGGGTAAATACTTTTCTGCCCCACTGTATTTGTAAAGCTGCATTCCGACAATGCTTAGTTATAAAAAGCAATATACAGTATAAATAAATCTGACTTGACTTGACACACTATTAGTAGAAGAGTATGCTGTTTGGGAAGTGATGTTTCTTTTCTGGTTTGCTTACTTATCCAATTGTGTAAAAATGAACAATACTGTTGTATCATTTTTGCAGCTTACAGTTTACAGAAGGTTTGAGTTAATATTGCAGGTGGTAACAAAGGAAACTAGGAAAATTTGTCAAACCAAAACTATCCAGTTAAAGCTAAAGCTGACAAACAGCTGTACTCGAAAAAAGTGCAAACAGTCACAAATCTGTACTTTATTACAGTACCGAGGTAGTTCTACATCATTACTACAGAACACTGTGGAAAAGTGAACCTGTATGGAATTTGTACCTCAAAAATGCCAAACTGCATCATTTTCTGTAAGTAAAGGGAATGAGTTTATGTTTACATTCTGATGGACATGAATGCAGCCAGTCTAAGCATCTCCGTGATTCTCAGCCGGTAGCAGCTAGTACTTTTCACTCAGCCTCTTGTATTGTGGAAGTGTGCAGACGCTGAAGCCTTTGCATACACTCTCTCTCCAGCAGCAGCTGTCTGCGCTGCTTCTGCAGGACCTGCTGGTGGCTGCGCAGAGCGGTGGCTTTCTGGATAAGTTGCCGCAGCTCCTCACGTAAAAGCTGGTTGTCCTCGCACACCTGTCGAATTTCTGCCTGAAGGCAGCGAGAGGCCTCCTTGACGTGAAAGAGAGAGTCAAATGAAGAAGAAAGATGATAGGTGGTTCAATAAGCAAAAAACAAGCTACGTCTATGTGTGCATTATGAAGGTTATGCATTATGAAGCTCCGGTGACTTGGTGTTAAAACCCAGCTGCTGGAATGATCAGCTCCTGAGGGCAAGGGTTTGATTCCTAGGTGAGGGTTTGCAGCATGAAGGTTGGGTGGTGCGCTTACAGAACCCTACGATGGACAGAGTACCGAGTTCGGCCACGTATATAGTACATTATGGGGACCAAATGTAACGATAGAAGGCTCCAGCATGAATTACCTTATGGGGACATTTTGCTGATCCCAACGAGAAAAACTTTTTTTAAATTATTTTTATTTTTTATATTTTAACAAAAACAGTAACTTTCTTTTGAGAAACTGAAAGAGTCATAAGATTTGCTTTAGGTTACTGAGGTTATGGTTAGGGGTAGGTGAATAGGTGTAGCATTAATTAGCTACAGTAATCATTGCAGTGTAATCATTGTATATTGTATAATCATTACAGTCCTCACAATGATAGAGAGACAAGTGTGTGTGTGTGTGTCTGTGTGTGTGTGTCTGTGTGTGTGTGTGTGTCACATACATATTAGATTGTTTAGACATTGATAGAGATCTCATACATTTTTTTACATTGTGCGGATATGTTGCAGGTCCCCACAAGGAAAGTAACTTTTTCGAACTGACCTTCTTTTGTGTGTGTGTGTCACATATATATTACATTGTTGGGATCAAATGTCCTCACAAGGAAGAAAGATCTGACATTTTTTACCTTGTGGGGACATTTTGCTTGACCCAATGAGAAAAACAGCTTTTTTTTTTCTTTTGAAAAACCAAAAGGTCTCCATTAAGTTACTGAGGTTAAGGTTAGGGTTAGGTGCGTTTGCACTTTTTCATAGTTCTTAGAACTGTTGGATTAAGTTCCCACTTTGGGGTAGTTCCTCTCAAATGATTCCCTAGAACTGTTTGGTGTGAAAGCACCTATTATGTAAATGGGAAGTCCCCACAATGAGAGCGTGACACAGTAAGTGTGTGTGTGTGTGTGTGTCACATACATATTAGATTGTTTAGACACTGATAGAAATCTCATACATTTTTTACATTGTGCGGATATGTTGCAGTTCCCCATGAGTAAAGCAACTTTTTCGAAATGTGTGTGTGTGCAACACATATATATTACATTGTGGGGATCAAATGCCCCTACATCGATAGAAAGCTCTTGCAGGTCCCCACAAGGAAAACAGTGTTGGGAAGAGACACACTTGTGTGTGTGTGTGAGAGACGTTCACCATGTTAACCGCGAGGGTTAATTCCTGAATCTTATGTTTGGCCTGCGCATCATATCGCTCCTTCTCTGTGAGGAAGTCCGTCTTCAGAGCCTGTCCAGACTCAGCCCGGAGGCAGCGTGCAGCCTCAACCTCCTGCTCCAGCTCAGCTATACGGGTCAGCTGCTGCTCCTGCATACAAAACACACGCTGTAACACTTCAGCAGAGCTCAAAAGAGATCTGTGGTGTTTCTTAAGTGCTAAGAAAATAGGTTCAAATTACACTGCACTAAAATAATCCCACACAACTTTAAACGAACCAATTACAAATTAAACAGCTCGAGAAGAAATGACAAGAGATTTGAAAATGTCAACACACTTGTCTGTTTGGCGAGAGTTATTACTGTATTTAATGTTGACTTTGTAAGTTGATTTGTTTAAACAGGCCACTTTCAAATATTTCCATATTTAATTGAACTGTATTTCCCGCTTCTGTACAGACAAACCCTGTTTTTCACATGTACTTTATTTTGGAAGATGTTTCAGCTAGCGAATATTCGAAAAGGGGGAGACTACTCCTCACTCACTCACTTTCTATATCCTTTAATCCAACTCTGGAAGGAACCAACCCAAGACAGAGTGCCTGTCCATTGCAGGACACACACACACACCGGGACACTTTATAGATGCTGACTGACCTAACACGTCTTTGGAATGTAAGAGGAAAGCAGAGTACCCAGAGAAAACCCACACAGACACGGGGAGAACATGCAAACCACAGTATCTGGAGCTGTGAGGCCACAGTGCAACCTGGCATTATTTCTATTAGATTTTCTGTGGTGTATCATCTGGCACGGTGAAGCACAGGAAGCGATCTGGCTTGCCGGAATACTAACACCTGCCTCTCATCATTGAGATCTAAATAGGTCAGCTTTTCCTTCTGTTCTCTGTGTAACATCGGGTTGTGCTTTATACAAGTCTAGCTTTCTTTAGGCTGAAACTGTTTCACTGTTTGTCATACTGTGTTTTTTAAATGCTTTTTAATGCTTAAAATGGTGTGTCTGGTGTAGTAACAGTGAGTGAACCGGTGTCTGGCAATGGACTGGGCCCCGTTCAGGTTCCATGTTCAGGGTACACGTTCAGGGTGCATGCTTTCCACTTTAGACATATATATCTTATGTGTCAGGTGAATGTCAATTCTTTTACTAAGATTATACTGAGTGATATCACATATCAAATAGAAATATGCAGCATCTGAATGTCAAAGCAATCATTTACAGGCTGTACAGAGAAGCCGAAAGAAGAAGAAGAAGAAGAAGAAGGAGAAGAAGAAGAAGAACACGCAAACACAGGGCATACACTACCCTACTGCTATTATTGATTTTTCACATACAAACATACTCAAAAACTACCTTAAATTCCTTGAGCTCACTTATTTCAAGATTCAGCCTAGCCAACTCGCTCTCCTTTTCCAAAATTTCTCTTTTCAGCCCTGAAACATACACACAAAGCAAGCACACACTATACTGCGTCGTGCAGAATGAACGCGCTAATAAACAGGAATGATTGTGCTGACATATGTATCACGTATTTCATTCACTGAGTGTCATCCTCATACACTTCAGTGACACAAGGCCAAATTACTGCACACACCACTGGCCTGCTCCTCATGCTTCTCCTGCATCTCCGCCCTCTGTCTCCTGAGATCTTCCAGCTCCTGCTGACTTTGCTCACTCAGAGTAACAATGGCGCTCTTGCGCTTCTGCAGCCGGTTTGAGATGTACGACATGTACTCTTCCTGCAGGGATGCAAGATAAAGTGTGTTTCAGTGTGTTCAAGGATGCAAACTTATAGGAGTGGGTCACTGTGAAATTTGTGAGATATAGGTAACAAACATTAGTGCAATGCATACAGTGCAAAGACAATTATTGCATTTTAAATGAATTGACAAAATTGTGAAATTGAAAACAGTGTTTTCTTAAAATAAATGAAGCAGAGGACTGTCACATTTAAACATTTTTGGACTAAATAACTATCTTGTTATGAATCTTATGGCTCTGTGTGTCGGCTCACAGCAAGAAGGTCCTGGGTTCGATCCCAGGTATAGTCTACATGTCCTCCCCGAGTTTACTCCGGGTGCTCTGATTGCCTCCCACAGTCCAAAGGCATGCTTTAGGTGAATTACCCTAAAGTGGCCCCAGTGTGAGTGTGTGTATGAGTGCGTGGGCCCTATGATGGATTGACGCCCTGTCTAGGGTTGTTCCCGCCTTGCGCCCTGTGTTGCCGCATGGGCACCGGCTACCCTGCGACCCTGTCCAGGATTAAGTGGATAAGAAACTAAATGAATGAACGTGAAAATTTACGTACAGACAAAAAGACAATAATTGAGCCGACTAATTAACCTAATGCATGTCTTTGGAATGTGGAAGGAAACTAGTACCAAGAGGAACTGCCATTTCCAGCAGCTGATCCTTATCACTGAGACACCAAAGCTATACATAAAAAAAAGCTAGAGCTTATTAAGTTTTCTCTAATTTTCTAGAGACCCAGAAATACAGCAGGACAGGTTCTGGTCAAACTGGAAACTTTCATTGGCACCAAGGTTAATCTGCTATTGGCAATGCAAAGGAGCTGGGCAAGCTTAGATTGTGTGTGTGTGTTTACTCACACTCTCCATGCGCGTTTGGTTGACCTCATTTTGAAGAAACTCGTTATCTCTTCGCCTGGAGTTGAATTAAAGTGCTTACATTTCAAGAGGTGCTCTGTCATTGACCTAGTATGTGTATATATTTAGAGAGCTAAATTCCCCCAAGATAAATCAAATACAATTTGCGGGGATACTGTCTCAATGACTACCATCCCGTTGCGCACACACTCATCAAGATTTTAATCATGAGGTAAACAAAGACTCATCCTAAATGCTCAAGAGCTGACTCAATCTTCACTGCCCTTCACCTGACTCTAACACGTCTGGTCAAAAACAAGAATTAGATTAGAATGCTGTTCATCGATTTCAACTCAGCAGCCTCCTTCTGAAACTGGATCCTGGATTTCCTGAATGGAGAGACCTCAATCTTAATCAGTATCAGTAATACCACCTCCACCATCACACTTAGTACCATTGTCCTGCCGTTGGCAGCCCAACTGCTCTTCTAACTGTGGCTGACTTCTAACTGTGAGGCAAATCATGGATTAATCATGATTAATCAGCAACAAGTACAAATCAGCACACATAGGTGGTAAGAGGTGTGATCTGGTGTAGAAACAACAACATGTCTCCTCAGTTTGCATTATCAGTTGAAATATTCAGGAGATGTTTCTTGGTGGGACACCTTACAGAAGACAGGAAGATCAGCTGGACCCAAAATGCAACATAAAAAGCCCAGCGGTGTTATCACTTATTTTCTGCAAACCATCTTTACCATGTTCTTTGGGGGCACCATCGAGAGCTTCCTAAACTGACCACAAAACCATTATTTACATTTAAAGCAATTAGTAGCTCCCCTTGATCAGAGTGACGTATAACTGATAAGTTTGATCAGGGTAGAATCCAAAAATTTGAGAGATAAGGGACCAGCAGTAAAAGTCTGTAGTGCTCTGATGTGAAGCCTCAGTTTACATTTATGTCAATTAGCAGATGTCCTTATCCAGAGTGACTTACAATTCAAGCAATTGTGGGTTAAGGGCCTTGCTCAAGGACCCAACAGTGGCTTGGCAGAGGTTTTGGAACCAGGACCTTTGGGTCTGTAGTTCAGTACCACTAGAATAGAGTCTCTCGATATTTTGGTCAATAGTCCACTGCCATAACCATTGTCCCACCACAGTCATCAGGGTGCCTCTCACCCCTGTGTCTCACCTACTGTTTCGTGGGCAAAGTCACCAACCTTGTGTCCAACAATGTTGGACTCTTTAAACTCCTTAGAGGGTGACTAGAGGGTCATCCCAGTCATTACTGTAAGGCTGGGCAAAAGATTCTTCCTCAAGGCAAACATGTTCCACAACTTCATGTAAACTGTAATCTGCATTATACAGCCTTCTACCTCCAATGAAATGCTCATCCACTTCATATCCAAATACATTTGCCATATTTCTGCTGCTATATAACCAACATTTTCACACATTATAAGATCCACCTGCATTCTGCTTAGAGGCAGAAGCAGTAGGTCAATGGAAATACTCCTCAAAGACTGTGTTTGTGTGCAGTAAAAGGATACAGCTGTTCTGCTCTTCTTTTGAGATGGCTGAGTGTTTCTGTCAGAGTCTCGTACCTGAGGAACAGAGGCCAAATCAGATTGTGTTAGTTAACTTAGATACAAAAAAGCCATGTTTAAAGGGTATTCGATGTTTTTGTCCTCTTACTCTCTGTGTAGCTCTGCTTCTGCTTCTCTGTCTTTGCCTGTTTCCTGCTCCAAGCCTCCTGCCTTTCCGCTCTTTTTCTTCTTTGGAGCCATCTTTATTGATTCATGTAATCAAGAATAAAGAAAACACTGTAGTCATGTAGAAGTAATCCAGTCACTGCTTTTATTGCTGGTTTGCTAAGCAACTGGTTTTGTGCTATTAGCATGTTCCTCTGTGTGATACTTCGTAACCAGGCAACCGAATACAATGAGTTTGGACATAAACATTACAGAAGAAATGCTTCTTATATGAATGTTTTATAATTAACAAATTATTCAACAAGTATTCCACAACAGCATATGACTGCAATCCTGGGTATAGCCTTTTAACACTTCAAGCGGGACCCTTCAAAATCGGGAGAAAACGTCAGGTGACTTTCTTAAAGCCACAATACACGATTATACTCTAGTATTATTGAATGAAAATCATACGTTTATTCAGACTTTAATACGAATCTACTCGCCTACTAACTAAATGCAAAGTAGATTATAATGTGGCAATTCACACATTCTAGTGCAGCCGTTTGAAATGAAGTTAGAGTGAGACTGAGAGAGCAACGCTAGCAGTGACCGTCACAGTTCTTTTAAAAGATCCAAATCACCTGAGTCGGTTCAATAAAATAAATCGTTAGGATGCTTCATGTTTGTTCCGTGATTCAAAGGGTTTCAGTACCCTCTGCAGTTAGCCTACAAAGTATTTTACTCATTTAATTGTAATTAAACATTTATAAACCCTTACTCTGACAATAGCATGGACACATTTCAAAGGGAGATCTCATTACAAACCCAATAGGTTTACAAACACCAAGGGATAATAATTTACAAATAAGTCTGTGTGTATTGAGTATCATTAATCTGAACACTCTTATCCAAGGTATGTTACAACTGATAGAGTCTTATGAGGTACAATTCAAGCATCGTGGGTTAAGAGTCCTGCTCAAGGGCAGCTTGGCAATTCTTGGATTTGATGTCTTGAAGTTACATTGATACTCAGACACATTCATACTGGGGAACCAATTAAGCAGTTAACCTAACACACGTCTTTGGAATGTGGTATGAAAACCAGGGTACCAGAACTAAGCCCATACAGACACACAGAGAACATATAAACTCCACACAGGCAGAGTCTGCGATCGGGGATTGCACTGGGGGTCTCTGGAGCTGTGCAGCAACTGCACTAACCGACTGTGCCACTGTATAAAATGTTAAGAATAAAATAACAGAATTCTGCGACAGATCTTGGAAGGAGAAAGTCTCTTTGCATCAAGTAAAGATGATTCACTGCAGTGGCTAGTGCAGGTGGCTCCAGGTGTAACAGGCTACTAAATCACAATGTTGCACCAACGTCCTACCAGGTGGTATAAGTGAGTTTCCAGATAACATGATCATCTTTTTTCTTAGCACTGGGAAATGTTGAAATGATTGTTTTTGGTATTGACATACAGTATGATACATGTGCAGGTGACTGAGGCTGCATTAAACACATAGTATTTTAAGTAAGTTCAAATCCTAGGTGGAACCCTGTTGGCTCAGTTCGAAAGGCCCACAACGAAAACTGTTCAGCTCAGGTGTAAGACAATGACGGTTCTCCTTAACAACAAGCTAGCCCCTACAAATGAGGAGGGTTGAATATGAATAAACTGAATATGAAACTGTGCAAAGTAGATGTTTCAGTCCTAGTTAGCACTGCTTCTTGAGAGCAGAGGTTTCTGCACTAAAGCTGAGGTTCATCATGGCCTATGAGAGACTGAGCTATAGCAGACCTTAAGCCTGTATGATTTTTTTGATCTGTTTGCAAGAAATTAGTTATATTATTGTTTCCACAAATACAGTTCCAGTACAATATTGACGTTACCTTTCATGCAGGTAACGTCAGAGCTGTTACAGATATCTTGGTGGTACAGTGTCACAGCAAGTGTTCCTTCAACAATATATACTGTGATGACAGCCTTGAATTATGCACATTTAGGTAGAAAGTACTGTAATTGGTCCTTCTAACATAGCCACTGGCACTAGCCTGGCCCCAGGGTACTTCAAATGGTCTGGAACTGCCATTGTTAACGTGCCCAATATGCTGTGGAACTAACTGTGAATGTGTGGTAGCAAAGGCATTCACACGTTATACTCTATAAACAGAACAGTTCTGCCTGTAGTGAGGGCATCATACTGTATCTATATCGTCACCCCATCGACGGTCACGGAGGAGAATCGGTTCAATTCGTTAAACCAAATGATTCGGTCAAATCGGATGAATCGTTTGCGAGCGACACCTCGATAGGAGTCACAAAGCCAAAGCTGGAGAGAGAGAGAGGAAGCCTATGAGCCAGAGCATCAGCGCTTTTACTTTTTTGTTTGCTTGCTGCGAAAGGGTTATGTGGTGAACTTTTATCTTCTTCAGATTCATTCGGTGAAGTCGAGCATCCACCGAGCTACCTGGGAGAGGAGGATGAAAAGATGGAGGCTGCAAGAGCACCGTAGTGTCTGCTGATCACACGAGCTTGGATTTCGTTTTGAGGAGCACAATCGCAGCGATGGAGAGGGCAGAAGAGTTTTTGTGTGGCGTGGTTGAGGGTAAGCGCCAGGCTTTCGTCTTTGTAAGGGATGACATGCGATTAACACACTGGTTTAGTGTGCATCATATTGTTCTGTTGTATGAGGTATCTATTTTCTATAATAGTAGTTCGGCTGTTCCTGTAGCCTGGGTGCATTATAAATAGTTCCATTCAGGATGTGTGAATAGAGTCTGTTTAGACACACACACACACACACACACACACACACACGCACACACTGGAGCGCCTCAGCTGAGCTTAATTGGCCCTGCTTGTGAAATTGTGTCTGTAGGTTCATGTCATATTATTGGCTCTATAGATTGTGTAATATTTCGCCCAGCAGGGGAAATGTCAGAGTGTGTGTGTGTGTGTGTGTGTGTGTGTGTGTGTGTGTTGGTCCTTCTCTCTACTCTATTGACCACTTCTGTCCTGCAGCCGCATCAGCAGCTGGCAGATACACATTATGGGTGAAACAAAGAGCTGAGCAGCCTTAAGCAGACACCAGACACTGCATAGTCATCACTCAAACTGGACACCCGTATTGAGCATTGGACATGCATACTCTTCATGCTTACTGGATATTTGACTAGTAATCCAACAGCACCTTTACATTATTCTGGATTTTTTCCAGTTTGGCTTTGGTGGTCCTTGGCCTATGTGAGAGGTCTGTCCAGAAGACCTTGCAGACAAACATGATTGCCTGTGACTGAGGGAGGATAGCTGGTGGGAGATCATTCCGACACTGCAGCAGGGACCCCTGCCCAGCTTACACCTGTGTCTTATATTCAGTGGAGATGAAGGGTAGCAGTGTGAGCGCCCAGCCACTTTATTCAGTTCCAGTCCAAAGACCAGATGCCCCCACCGTAGCTACCACTATGGACCAGAAGGTCCAGGGTTCAAATCCCATCTCTCCCAAGCTGCCACTGTTTGGTCGTTGAGCAAGGCCCTTACTCTTACAAAGGTTGGATTGTAAGAATATATAAAATTGCGACTCCAGCTGCAAGAAGAAGATGAAGAATCTGCTCATTTACACTGCATATTTAAGCATTCGTCTGCATTCATACATACTAAAATTCACACCTAACACACACTGCACATTCACATTCCATATTTATGTAATAAGTTCCATTCATGTCAGTCATCAGCTTACATTGGTCACACATTGTTAGTGAATGTAAATTCCCTGGTAATACATTCAGGTCATATGCCACTAAATAATACACAGTTTTTACACAATATTATGACCACCCTTATTTCTACACTCACTGCCCAGTATATCAGCCTCTGTTTACCTTATAGATACACTTTGTAGTTCTACAATTACAGACTGTAGTCCATCTGTTTCTCTACATACTTTGTTCGTCCCCTTCACTCTGTTCTATAATGGTCAGGACCCCCACCGGGTAGGTACTATTTGTGTGGGGGATCATTCTCAGCACTGCAGTTAGTGTGTGTTGTGCTGGTACAATTGGATCAGACACAGCAGTGCTGCTGGAGTTTTTAAACACTGTATTCACTCTCTGTGCACTCTATTGTAAAGTCAGAGACAGTAGCTCATCTGTTGTTGTAGAGTTTGTGTTAGGCATCCTCTAATCCTTCATCAGTTCTCACAGAATGCTGGTGGCTGGAAATCTTTGGTTTCTGGACTACTTTCAGTCCAGCACAGACACTGAGGTGTTTAAAAACTCCAGCAGCACTGCTGTTTCTGATCCACTCGTGGACTTGTGTTAAGGGAGCTACACACCGAACGTGTGTGAAATGTATTCAGATGACTTAAATTAATTCGAGCTTGTGTATAATGATGGGATCTTCCACACCAAATGCGATTTTTCAGACTGCGAGAATGTATGCAGTATTCACTACTTTATCTAATGTATTATACTACTATTTATACAACATATAACATCTACTATAGTTAATCTATTATTTCATTAATTATACTATTTATTAGACTACATCTTACTGCATTTACACTATAATAATGTGCTGTACTGCTGCACTGTGGTGTATAGTGCTGTTGAGTGTGTCATTCACACTGCTGTGAAAAGCAGAAAGCAGACTGGTCAAGAAATAAGAAAACTGGTTTAGATTTAACTAGTTTATTGTGCATTTTAACCAGAAAAAAATCTCCTGCTTACTTGTATTTGTTTACCAGCCGGTATTGCCTGGACCAATATGGTGGTCGTGGTGACGTACCGCAATAACAAGCCAAAGTAGCCAATGTGGAATCTGGGTGTATTGTTTCTATGGTAGAAACAAGGAGGTGTACCTAATAAAGTGACCAGTGAGTGTAGTGGTGGAAGATGAACAGGGCGAGAAGGTAAAGAAAACTGCTAAGTAGCAGTGATGAAGGAAAAAATATGACCCCTCTTTACTGTGTAACTTCTGCAGTCATGGAGTAAACGTTTACTGCCTATTAGTATAGTATCTTTCTTGTCTACATCTGAATAAAATAGTTTTGGGGAGGAAGCTGATGAAAGATTTATGAATCTTCTTCTACTGTTTATCCGGTGCATATAGCCTAGTGGTTAAGGTTCTAGACTAGAAGGTCCAGGGTTCAAATCCCACCTTTGCCAAGCTGTTACTGTTGGGTCCTCGAGCAAGACCCTTAACCCACAATTGATTGTAAGATTCTATCAATTGGAAGTTGCTCTTGTTATTTTGGATACAGCTAATGCTGTAAATGTATCCATCTCCTTTTCAGGATTCTATGGGCGACCCTGGTCTATGGAGCAGAGGAAGGTCCTGTTTCAGTGGTAAGTATGCAAGATATAAAACATACCTGCGACAAAAATATAACACTGTCTTAGAGTCAAATCAAGTCAAATATATTTATATCGCACTTTGTACAATGGAGCATTGTCTCAAAGCAACTTTACAATTTTTGATTATCTCCTAATATCTATGTCCAATCCCAAATTGAGCAAGCCTAGGGCGACAGTGGCAAGGAAAAACTCCCTAAACGTTATGAGGAAGAAACCTTGGGAGGACCAAGACTCAAAAAGCGACTCAACCTCCTTGGGCGACGTAGATGATAAATCTAAGAATGAAACTAATAAGTCATGGAGTCATGAGGAGCTGTCTTAGAGGAGCTGTATCTATGGTATATTTTTGAAAATGATCATTTCGGAGGGGCTGTGGTGAAACAGTGGTTAAGGTAATGGACTGTGGACCAGAAGGTCCAGTGTTCAGATCAACTCTGCCAAACAGCCATTGTTGGATTGTAAGGTTGTATCAGTTGTAAGATGCTCTGGATAAAAGCGTAATGGACTAAATGTAATGTGTGACTTGCTAGCGATCAAGCCCAAACCCTAGTTTATTATACAGAGGCCCTGCAGCTGCATTGCCATCACAACCGAAGATTACTCTACATGATACACAGCTTACGTTAATCACATAATTAATCATTATTATGATCAGTTGAGCCCCCTGGTTCTTTTCTTGCGAGAGTTGGAGTTAAATAAAGCAGCATTTAGGTGCAGGCAGTGTTTCTGAATACAGTAAGGGGTGCCCTGTTGATGAAAAGGCCTATGAGTTACCATTTCAGAGGCTCCAGTGCATTTACCGTCAGCCCTCAGTGGAAAGAGTGACGCGGCTTGGCTCCAGTTCCCCTGGGTGAGGTGGGAATCAATACAGTGATAATTGGTGTGGATGTAGCGCATTAGATGGGAGCTGGAGTGGCTGGAGCGAGAGTGAGAGGCTAGATGGAGAGGGTGAGGATGAATTTTATGGCTGATTGAGAGAGTGAGGGCAGTTAGAGCACGAGTGAGAGGTGCAGACGTATCAGCGTGTTTATGTGCGTAGGCTAAAGAGAGACAGTGCGGCTGGCTCGCTGACAGACGGCTTGAGTTTCCGTCCAGTCTTCCTAATCTCATCTAAATTGAGTTACTCTATCTAATAAGCCATTCTGAATTTATCTCTGGCTTAAGGACTGTCGAGTCATGGACAAAGTCCCTACTCAATTAAGGATGCACCAGTCTGATAGTGAGTGTTATCAGTGTCATTGCTATTCCAGACGTTGAATCAGTTCATCTGGACATAGGGTTTTGTGAGATTTACATTTACATTTACATTTATGTCATTTAGCAGACACTCTTATCCAGAGTGACTTACAATTGATACAGTCTTACAATCCAAGCAATTGTGGGTTAAGGGCCTTGCTCAAGGACCCAACAGTGGCAGCTTGGCTGAACCCTGGACCTTTTGGTCCATAGTCCAGTACCTTAACCACTAGGCTACCACAGTCCCAGAGAGAAACGTTTCGTCACTCATCTACATGACTTTTTCGGTCTCAGCTAGTTTGAAAAGTTCCCTAATCTTAGCACCTTTACATAATGACCGATACCAGCACCATTGCATAACTACATTAGTGACAATGGCCATGTGTGCCAATCACACAGGATGGGGGAGGGTAATAATGATTTTGAATTTCCTCCATTTGTACACAATCTGTCTGACTGTGGATTGGTGGAGTCCAAACACTTTAGAGATGGATTTGTAACCTTTTCCAGCCTGATGAGCATCAACAACTCTTTCTCTGAGCTCCTCAGAAATCTCCTTTGTTCGTTCCATGATACACTTCCACAAACATGTTGTGAAGAGCAGACTATGATGGATCTCTGTTCTTTAAATAAAACAGGGTGCCCACTCACACCTGGTTGGCATCCCATTGATTGAAAACACCTGACTTTAATTTCACCTTCAAATTAACTGCTAATCCTAGAGGTTCACATACTTTTGCCCTCACTATATATATATATATGTAATATTGGATGATTTTCCTCAATAAATAAAAGACCAAGTATAATATTTTTGTCTCATTTGTGTAACTGGGTTCTCTTTATCTACTTTTAGGACTTGTGTGTGAAAATTTGATGATGTTTTAGGTCATATGTATTCAGAAATATAGAAACTTCTAAAGGGTTCACAAACTTTCAATCTTATCACTACCTTATCAGTCATGTCCTTGCTTGCTTGATTGCTACAGAATTCTATTGTTGAGACACATTCACAGGTATATCGACTGTTTTGCTTGGATTGTATTGCTATGGCTCAGTCAATCCGATTTAAGATCCTGGGATTATCCGTCTTTTTAAGGTGTGATAAGTAATAGCCAAATCATTTTAGCATTTTCTATGGAGTCCTAGCATTCTGACGAAAGCGGTGGACTGACCTATATGCGTGAGTTTGTGTGTCTGTAGTTAGTAAGGACGCCATCTGTACAGGAAGAGCTGAGTAGAGAGAACATTCTACCCACACGAGCTGACAGAAAAAGGGAGTGAGAGCAGGCCATCGTCCAACTTCAGCAATGGATGAAAGGATAAGTTAAAGGGAGGAATAGTAAGTGAGAGATTGCGATGGAGCTTTAGATGTTAAGTACACAATCCAGACTGCATAGATAATGGGTGTGTTAGAGAATGGTAAAAAGGTAGAGGTTTTTGAAACCAGCCTCTAAGATGGTGTTATGTGCTTTAAAAGAAGTCTGCAGGCTCCACATGTCTAGCAAGAGGTCACCTCACGGGAGATGTGCTTTAATATTTTAGAGCAGCATCAGATGTAGGACGTCTGCATTTGCCTCTCATTAGACTTACCCTGAACATAACCAAGCACTTGTGCACATATTTCACTGTACTGATCCTACGTCTACTATTAAGTATGAAATGCTTCTGTTTTGACCATATTCTGAAGATACCTGTAGTTAATTAGATACAAGATATAATTAACTACAGGTATGCGCCTCATATAATGAAATTCTTGACATACTCGTCACCTTTGCATGTGAAAACCACAAGGTTTGACAGTCTTTGAAATACTGGCTCTGCCTAGTCTAGCAGGGACGATCATGCCTTCTTCAAAGTCGCTCAGATCACTCCATTTTCCTGTTGAGCAATGGTATATGGTATGACCATATATAACATATTGTCGATGATTAGACCTAAAAAATTCAAACTTCTATTCGTAACTACATAATTCGTCACTACAAATTTTTTCCACTGATCTTCATTCCTATCTTCGTGAGGTTTAACATATCTTAGCCTTTTTACCCAGATCCCTTTCCGAAAAAGTGGTTTCTTGTGTAATGAGCCACGCTGCTGACGCTAGATGGCAGTGTTGGCTTGGCAGATGCACTGGGATCGGTACGCCTTCCAGAGCGACTCTAATCGGTGCTTATTACTTCATTGGCAACACCTGCGGGATTATGTACTTAAGGGCGTCCCTGAGCACCGTTGGGCGTCACACCCTCGTCTGCTTTTTTTTTTGTTTATATGGTGATAGGAATATTGGTAGACTGCTTCCTTGTAGGGAAGCAGCCACGGTACAGTCAGGAGGCCAGAGGTGACGTCAGGGCATAGTTGACTAGGGTAGGGAAAGGTCCTGTCGCTCGCTCCCCTCGTCACCTGTTCTCATTCTGTCTGTCGCCCCCCCGCGGCTTTCAGCTTGCTCGTTGAGGTGACTTGAGCCCCCCACATTCACCCTCGTTGCCCCTGCCTCCCTGTTGGGCTCATTACCCCCCTTAGCGAGTGGGGATTAAAGTCTCTGTTCTGAGGAACGCTGCGCTGCTTTCAGCCTCGTCCCTCATTTCCGCGTCTGGGTCACGCTGCTCGTCCGCTTAGAACCGTGACTCGCTTAGCGCTAATTTTCCGCTCGCTTTCCGCGTCCGTGCCATGCTGCGCTAGGTGCAGATCCGTGACTCGCTTTGCGTGCTTCGGGGAATCCCCCCGAACTGTGTTCAAATTGCTTTGCACTCACGCAGCTTCCCTCTTTACCTTTTTAACTGGGAGCGTTACATTTTTCCTCGCGCTCACCAGAGCGCATATAGCGTGGTTAGTGGCGCTTTCCTTTTCCCGCTTTTTGATTTATGTTTATTATATCACTATTGTGTTTGAGTCCGCTCTGTGTGGCGCTGTTTTATCAGCCCTTTTTATTCCCCCCTGCTTTGCCCTGTGTCTCCACTTGGCACACTGGTAAAGCATCCGACCCTGATTGCTGACGATCAGGGTTCAAATCCCAGCTGCTGAGCCTTTTCCTGACACGGGTTTGTTTTCCTTTCCTCTCATTCAATTTTGGTTTGTCCCTCTCATCAGGAGCTCCGATTGGGTCCTAAAACCCCCTATTTTACACGGTTTGCCTCATACTCATGCGAACCATATCATCTTGGTTGCTACCCTTCCAAAACGACCATTCCTGATCAAGCTTCTTCAGACTGTATAACGGTGAACAGATAATGCTATTAAGTGTAAGGAGAGGTCACACTAAATACTTGTCACTGTAACCTACAGAAGCTGTTTGTTCTTCTTTTTTTCCAGGTTTTTAATACTGTATACAAATGTCCTGCATTTTCTGGTCATATTCTAATAAAGAGAGTGAGAAATAGTTATATACCGTCATTTTACCATAAAAAGCCACTCAAGGATTATGAGGCTTTAATTCTAATTGTCTTGATTTATGAATAAATTGAGCTGCGCTTTGGTAAACCTTCCATCAAGGCTCCAAGGTGTACTTCTGGATCTGGTGCAATTTTGACCAAGTCGAAGAACTACTAGGCATTCATTTTTAGAAAGACCAGCGTAGTGTGAGCGCGGAAGCGAGGAGGTGTTGCTAACAGGGTATTTACTGTATGGATGTATCTGTCTAATCTGTCTGTTCTTCTAATCTGCAACATTAAATTTATATAATCTGACTTATTGTGTATCAGATTCATGATGTCTTTCTCTCAGTACTTTCTTTTTCCTCCACACACTCAGGATGCAGAGATGGGGTTTGAATACGTATCTGTATGGGCCTAAAGATGATCTGAAGCATCGGTTGCTCTGGAGAGAGGTGTACTCAGCGGAGGAGGAAGGTAGATATTTGTAATGTTCAGCTCTTTTGTTCAGTCCGCTTACTTTTTTAACTCTCTCTTTATATCGCTTTGTCTCTGTAGCCCAGCTGAAAGCTCTGGTGGATGAGGCTGAATCGCGGGGGCTGAGGTTTGTATACGCTCTCTCTCCTGGTCAGGATATTGTCTTCTCCAGCTCTTCCGACCTCACGCTGCTCAAGCGCAAACTGCGTCAGGTACGTGGATGTGTTTACGCAGGCTGTAAAGAGAGACGCCTCATTCAGGCTGTGTGGTAAACTGCAACAAAACAGTGCTGCCTGATTTCCTTGCAGTTTAAGGCTTGTAATTAGGCTTGTCTTGAAGCATGTAATTTAAAGGTGTGCAAATCCTAATCTGTGAATGTGACTCAGCTAAACTAAAACACCATGCAGGAAAATAACCATTTTTTACTCTACTAATTACTACTTTGATGATGTTCACCCTTCTTTTTTTGTAGCAAATAAACAAATCACAGATAAAGTTAATATGAAAATTACTTTTACCTCATTTGAAGATTTGGGCCCTCAAATTCCTTTGCATTGGAGCCTTTGCATCACTGCATGACATGCAGGACAGTTATTATTAGCTTCCACCTCCTTAACTGCGCACAAAGTCTAACAAACTCCTACACACACCCACACGGCCCTACTTTATCATTTACCAGCATCCTACAGAGACTAAAGGTTGCCATTTTTAGCTCACACGAGTCTTACTGTTTGCTCCTATTTCTTCTACTGAGCAGTGGTGGCAAAATAGTTTTGACTCTTTGTTATTGGTCCAAAGGTTGAGGGTTCAAGTCGTAGATTGGTTCCTTTTATCCTTTGATAAAAAGGGCATCATGGTGCCCTGACTTCATAACAAGCTGGGATATGCAAAGAAACGTTTGGAATTAAATAGTATCCCTGTATAATGAGAGTAAAGACTTTATTTTTCTAGGTGGCAGAACTGGGTTGCCAGGCGTTTGCCGTCCTGTTTGATGACATCGACCAGTCCATGTGTCAGGCCGATGCCGAGGTTTTCTCCTCGTTCGCTCACGCTCAGGTGTCTGTGAGCAACGAGATCTTCCGTTTCCTGGGGGAGCCTCCTGTCTTCCTGTTCTGCCCCACTGGTAAGTCGATTTTCATGACATCATCGTTTCAATTACATCTGCTATGTTTAACTTTGGAGGGATTATCCTAAATTGGCCGGATCTGAGGGCCTCATTCATGAAACCTTCGTAAAAAAAGACGAGCAAACTGCCAGTAAATTACAGCTAAATGGACATTTCCGAAAATTCTCCACCAGATTCATGAATACGAGATTCATTAGTAGGCTTTGGACAGAGGAACACAGCAAAATTTCTCCAAAATATCTCAGGAAAAGCAAAGAAAAAAAATATTGTGATGCGGAAATCAATGATTTATTGACCAAAGCACATTCAAACCAACATGTTTTATTTTTGAGGGTCCATAGTGGCTTTCAGGCAATAAAAAAGCAGTTTGACACCAAATTCCATGTAGGCTGTATGAATAAACCTACAATCTTCTAGTCAGTGCTTAATTTGAGCCAGATCCTGGTCCGGCACCTCTCATATTCAGAGCACATGCGGTGTTCTTATTTGTCTGGATTAAGTGCCTCTGCTTATTTATATATAAAATGAAATGAAAATGGACCATATTAATAAACAAATTTTCATAATGGCACTTGTGTGTAACCTCTTTTCCAAAAACCCAAACGGGCCATTTTGTTTGATTATCAGTCACATGTGCACTCAAATTTATGTACAGTAGTGCTTGAAAGTTTGTGACCCCTTTAGAAGTTTCTATATTTCTGCATAAATATGACCTAAAACATCATCAGATTTTCACACAAGTCCTAAAAGTAGATAAAGAGAACCCAGTTAAACAAATGAGACAAAAATATTATACTTGGTCATTTATTCATTGAGGAAAATGATCCAATATTACATATTAGTGAGTGGCAAAAGTATGTGACCCTCTAGGATTAGCAGTTAATTTGAAGGTGAAATTAGAGTCAGGTGTTTCCAATCAAAGGGATGACAATCAGGTGGAAAAGTCTGATGAGTTTTAGGTCATATCTATGTAGAACTTTAGAAAATTCTAAAGGGGTCACAAACTTTCAAGCAGCACTGTATGTGATTAATTAGAGGACAAGTTGACTAGTTGGGTCCATTCAGTTCCTAGTGTTAACATGAATCTCTGCTCAGTCATATAAACACTGCCTGGCCAAAAAAGGTCACACACTCTAATATTCCGTCGGACCTCCTTTAGCTTTGATTGCATTCGCTGTGGCATCGTCTCCACAAGGTTCTGCAATGTCACAACATTTATTTCTGTCCATTCATTTTCCCCCAAGATCTTGTATTGATGATGGGAGATTTGTCCCACTGCCAAAGTCTCCTCCAGCACATCCCACAGATTCTCAATGGGGTTCAGCTCTGGACTCTGTGGTGGACAATCCATGTGTGATAATGATGGCTCATGCTCCCTGAACCACTCTTTCACAATCTGACCCTATGAAACAGATGAACATCTTGTCCATGACCACAGGATGTGTCTTATGACAAATGAGAAGCTACTCACTGCATCAGTTAGGGTTAAAGAACTTGTTGAAGCTAAAACATAATCACCAATGCAGGAGTTATCCAATGGGAGGCTCTTTTTTAACTATTTAAGTATTTGTTTAGTTAAATACAGGTGGTGACCTTTTTTTTGGTCGGGCAGTGCAGAAAAGTTCTGATGTGTTGGCTTATGCTGTGTGTACTGTTCATTATTACTCTCTCCCTCTTTTGTGTAGAGTACTGTGGCTCGCTCTGCTCTCCCAGCGTATCCAAGTCTCCGTACCTGCTGGCAGTGGGTGAAGACTTGCTGCCTGGCATCTCAGTCATTTGGACAGGTGAATATTCTAATCCAGCGGTTCTCACTAGGGGTGGCACAGCAAGGGAAATGGATGAGGCATGTTCAAGATACGTAATGCTATGTATGCTATGTTCTCTGTGAACCTAACGCCAAGGTGTGCCAAGTGTTCCTGCAGCAATACATTGTGTAAGGGAGGCGTCCCATGTGTACACTGTGTGTCTGTGTGAAAGCGTTTTGCTTTACAGGTATGCACCATTTATTGACCGCATTATGTTCTGGGAAACAGGATGCTGACCGAAATGGACGTCGGCCGGACGTTACAATAGTCACGTTACTTTCTATTCTGCTGGGATGTAAATATAAAGGGTACTTTCTCAGGAAAACTGTGTGCAAACGACATGACATAGTTTTGAGTACAGTTTTCCAAAAGGATAGTTATCCAGGTGTCAAATCAGTGGTTATTCCAGTATATAAAATGTATTTGTTGATATTAAATGCAAACCAGATGTTTTCTTTCATCACTGGCATTCGTAATCTGCACTGTTATCATCCTGCTACGTGATGTAAGTTGTTAAAAAAGCAGTGATCTCAGTCGTTCGTGTTTGTCTTTCAGGAAACAAAGTGATCTCGCGAGAGCTGAGTGCTGATTCGCTGGTGGAGGTGCAGTCAGTGCTACGTCGTCCACCTTTGGTGTGGGACAATCTTCACGCCAATGACTACGATTCACGTCGCGTCTTCCTGGGGCCTTTTAAAGGACGTCCGCCTTGCCTTCAATCTCATCTCAGGGGTCTGCTGCTTAACCCCAACTGTGAATTCGAAGCCAACTACATCCCTCTTCACACACTGGGGAGCTGGCATAAAGCAGGGAAGGTAGACAGAAAAGGTGAGAGAGCAGAAGAAGATGGTTCTTGATGAAGGGGGTGGATGGAAAATGGAGGAGGTAATAGACGGGGCTGGAGATGAGAACTGGAGAGATTCTAGAGGACTGAGAAGGGAAGAATGCAATGGATAACTCTAGAAGTCTAGAGATTAGTGTGAAAAGTGCGAGGGAAGATGGTGTAAAACATGGCAGAGACTGCATGAGGAATGTGTGCATGGTGAAATGTGCCAACCAAGTGAATCACAGGGAGAAATGTGTTTGGTTGGTAAGAGCTGAAAGGAAAAACAATCAGAAAGGTACTAGGAGATGGAGAAAATTCGAAACCGACTGGCGACCAAGTGTGCCCACGGCCTCTGCCCCCAAGGGGTGATGTACAACCACAAAGAGTCAACCTCATTCTCAGGCCGCCATGAGCACCCTTTTTGTTTTGTTTTTTCGATATACTGATGCTATTAAATCACATTTATGGTAGAGTTCGTGTGCTGTTATAACTGAGCTGTGTGTGTGTGTGTGTACGTTCAGGTGAAGTTTGTCATTACTGTCCGGAGCGAGCTCTTTTGGCCGCCCTGAAGGACTGGAAGATGGAGCTGAACCAGCCTCTACAGCCTGGTATTTTAACTCACACACTTCCCACTCTTTAGAGCCAATCACAGCGTACAGTGTAATGATGCAAGAATATCATGGATAATGTCACATGTATTCTCTTTATTATGCCATCTAATGCAATTGCATTTTTTGAACACCAGAGGGCACAGTCATACCTCATGCTCACATGCGCATTTGAAAGTCCTCCTCATTTCTTTTAATCGCAGGGGACTAAATGTTACTTTTATTTAACTTTTTATAGATGAAAAGTACACCTTTTTTAATTGTTATTCTTTAGAAATAATAAAGGAATGTTTTCACTCTGATATTTAACATGGCCAAGCTATAATATAGCATTTTATTTACAATTATACCACAGTTAGGGGGGGGACCACTGGCTTAGCTAAAAACGAACTGTACTTAAACCAAGGAAATTTGAAATCATTGAGGAGTCAAGAAGTCAGAAACTTGTGTGTTAAAGTTTATAAAGTTTCTGGTGTCACTCGAATGCACGATCTGTCAGGTTTAGATTGAGAACCTTTTAAATTGAGTAAAATTCCAGAAATACACTGTACTCTAACTCAGTTTTGATTTCTTAGTTTGTAAAACGGACACGTCTTCTTCTCAGGCCGACAGAACAAACCCACAGAGCACAAGCCACCTGCTCCCTCCTCCAACTCTAAATCTACTGAGAGCTCAGACAATCAATACGGAGCCCAGGCCAAACCTCCATCTGCTGCCATGGCTCTCGCTCCCTCTTCTACCCCAGCAATAAAACCCTTAATTGAGCCTGAAAGTGAGGAGCGGGACCTAGGGGACCCTGGTCGGGAGAAAACCTCAGGAAAGGCTGTGAATGCTGGGAAATCTCCGTTAAGCGAGGCTCAGGTGCGATTGCTGGTGGGACTATACTACCTGCCGTATGAACACGGTCTGCCAGCCCAGAACCTGCTGCAGGAACTCACCTGGCTCAAAACCCAGTGCCATTACGTCAGCGTCAATGGCAACAGCAAGAAGACACAGCCTCAGAAGGTCAGTGAATGAAGAAATTTCAGAAGGTTGTGCTAAAATGTATGTGTGTTTCCAAACTTTTTAACTTTTCACTTGTGTACTTTTTTAACCTTCTGCAGGGTGATCATTAGAATTTTGCTGAGACAAAATGAGACAAAAATATTATACTTGGTCATTTATTAGTTGAGGAAAATGATCCAGTATTACATATTAGTGAGTGGCAAAAGTATGTGAACCTCTGCTTTTAGTATCTGGTGTGACCCCCCTGTGCAGCAATAACTGCAGCTAAACATTTCCTGTAGCTGTTGATCAGTCCTGCACACCGGCTTGGAGGAAATTTTAGCCCATTCCTCCGTACAGAACAGCTTCAGCTCTGGGATGTTGGTGGGTTTCCTCACATTAGCTGCTCGCTTCAGGTCCTTCCACAAACATTTCCATTGGATTAAGGTCAGGACTTTGACTTGGCCATTCAAAACATGAACTTTATTCTTCTTTAACCATACTTTTGGTAGAACGGCTTGTGTGCTTAGGGTCGTTGTCTTGCTGCATGACCCACCTTCTCTTTAGATTCAGTTCATGGACAGATGTCCTGACATTTTCCCTTTAGAATTCTTTGATATAATTCAGAATTCATTGTTCCATCAATGATGGCAAGCCGTCCTGCCCAGATGCAGCAAAATCGGGCCAAAACCATGATACTACCACCACCATGTTTCACAGATGGGATAAGGTTTCTTATGCTGGAATGCAGTGTTTTCCTTTCTCCAAACATAACGCTTTTTCTTTTAAACCAAAAGTTCTATTTTGGTCTCATCCCTCACAAAACACATCCTTCCAATAGCCTTCTGGCTTGTCCACGTGATCTTTTAGCAAACTGCAGACGAGCAGCAATGTTCTTTTTTTGGAGAGCAGTGGCTTTCTCCTTGCAACCCTGCCATGCACACCATTGTTGTTCAGTGATTTCTCCTGAATGGTGGCCTCATGAACATTAACATTAGCCAATGTGAGAGAGGTCTTCAGTTGCTTAGAAGTTACTCTGGGGTCCTTTGTGACCTCACCAACTATTACACGCCTTGCTCTTGGGGTGATCTTTGTTGGTCGACCACTCCTGGGGAGGGTAACAATGGTCTTGAATTTCCTCCATTTGTACACAATCTGTCTGTCTGTGGATTGGTGGAGTCCAAACTCTTTAGAGATGGTTTTGTAACCTTTTCCAGCCTGATGAGCATCAACAACTCTTTTTCTGAGCTCCTCAGAAATCTCCTTTGTTTGTACCATGACACACTTCCACAAACATGTGTTGTGAAGAGCAAACTTTGATGGATCCCTATTCTTTAAATAAAACAGGGTGCCCCCTCACACCTGATTGTCATCCCATTGATTGGAAACACCTGACTCTAATTTCACTTTCAAAACTAACTGCTAATCCTAGAGGTTCACATACTTTTGCCACTCACTAATATGTAATATTGGATCATTTTCCTCAATAAATAAATGACCAAGTATAATATTTTTGTCTCATTTGTTTAATTGGGTTCTCTTTATCTACTTTTAGGACTTGTGTGAAAATCTGATGATGTTTTAGGTCTTATTTATGCAGAAATATAGACACTTCTAGACAAAACAGTTTCCAAAATAAAATCTGTTTCACTCTTCCGATGAGCCAAATCCTGTGCAGGTTAAAAATGCCAGCCAGACACATTTATTAGCTCCCAAAATGAGGACATATCTGGGGCAGAGTTTGTATGATCACCCTACTTTCTAAGATGGTGCTATATATAATTTTTCATTCACAAAGTCTTAGAAAGTACTGTACAAACCGATTTACAGAGCATTAGATTATATTAGAGCATAGAGATTATATTTATATGTAGTAGTTAGTATATGTAGTAATTATATGGCTTGGTAGTTTCAGTAATGTTGGTATTATTATGGTTTATTTGGTATATTATCATTATTATTATTATTATTATTATTATTATTATTATTATTATGTCCTGGTCATGCAGTATGGAGAATATGATGATACTGGGTGCTAAGGTTAGCTGTATCACTGCACATTTGTACCTTATCTGTCAGCAATATTATAATGCAGTGTTTTCAGATGTTTAGATTGGTACAAACCTGATTTATTTATGAGTCACTTCATGTGGTTTCGTCTCGAGTCTCTAATATGTGAGTTTGAGTTGAGTTGTGTGGGTTCAGTAACCAATTCTTGTTATTAGTTAGCATTATTACTTTGTACATAAGTAACCCTCTACTAAAACTTTCAGGTTCGACACTGCTTCAGAAACGAACCCTTCACTACAGAAAAACATTCAGTCTGAAGGACAGAACTGCAAGCCATAAGTACAGTGTTTAAAATGGCTGCTTAGCTTGTTTTTATAGCGAGTAGTAGATAACCCAGCTGTAGTTTTAGTAAGTTTTAAAGGAATGTGATCTGCGAGCTACTAAAATGTAAACTAGGGTAGCTAAATTAGTTAACGCGCTAGCTAGCAGACACGGTATCCAAACTACACACTAGCCAACCAGTTGTTTTGTCTCTTTCCCTTAAACAATGCATTTACTGCATGCAGCATTTCCTTCTTTCTGGACTCTGGCTCCTCAGTTCTCCTTCAAGCGTTAGCATTCAGCTCAGTGTAAGAAGACGATGAGCATGATGTCAACAACTCGGCTTTTAATCTCAGCTTGTCATGTTATGTAAATTACAGACAAGTTAATTCATCGAGTGTGATATGAGTCATAAGTCTAGAGCCCCTATCTCTGATACAAACAGAACTGTGTGTTTGAAGTGTCTTTCTAACAGGCAGACTTATTTGCATCAGCTAATTAGCAGAAGGTTTGGTGATATGAATTGCTTTTGTCTGATCGGAAAGAAACCTCTTGCTTGCACCCTTAGCACAGGACTGGAAAACACTGGCATTTCATAACACAGTGATTGAAGGGGTTGGTTTGGGGATGGCAGAAGGGCATGGGGGTGGTTTCAATTTGCCTTTTTATTGTTTGTGGCATTTTATCATGAGGATAAAGCTGTAGTGTTCCTACACAGGGAATAAAACAACTTATTATTCAACATGCAGTTAAATTTAATTCAGTTCCCCTAGCTTCCCTATTTTTTATTTATTTTTTACTTTGTTATTGAGGAATTTAGTCAGGACAATAAAGCATTTTAAATAGACACAAGTCGAATATTGATGAGCAAAAAATAAATGATCACAAACACCATAATTGACAAAGTTCCTTCTTTTTCCCCCCAATATAAAATGAAAAATAAATAATAAATTATTATTAAAAATAAATATCCTTTTTTTTATCATTCACTTTATCATCACCACCTGATAATACCATTGGATAATGACTGCACTGGTGATTATGTTTAAGCTGGCAACAAGTTCTTTAACCCTAACTGATGCAGTGAGTAGCTTCTCATTTGTTAAACAAGCATGTCAAAGACACATCCTGTGGTCATGGAAAAGATGTTCATCTGTTTCAGAGGGTCAGATTGTGAAAGAGTGGTTCAGGGAGCATGAGCCATCATTTTCACACATGGATTGTCCACCACAGACTCCACAGCTGAACCCCATTGAGAATCTTTGGGATGTGCTGGAGGAGACTTTGTGCAGTGGAACAAATCTCCCATCATCAATACAAAATATTAGTATACCAACTATTAGTGTGTGTGACCTTATTTTTTTGATCAGGCAGTGTATATCTGTAATACAACACATTTCTCTACAATAAATCCCTTTCCTCAGGTGGAGGAGTGGCGGGCACGAGCGGGTCGGTTCCTGGCTGCCTGTGATGAAATAGCGGTTCTGCACAGCAGTGTGGTGAACAGTGTGAACAGGGCTGTGCTGTACGACCTTTACCCCTACGTCTGGGACCTGAGGAACACGCTACTCGTAGCCAAGTCCTTCATTAGCTGGCTTGGTAAGAGAGCTAATAAATAACCATTACAGCCAAATGTTTGAGGACACCTGAAAAGGACGAAGCATGGGTGTTACCTTACTGCTACTGCAACCGAATCCACTATTCTCAGAAGACTTCCTGTTTGTGAGGTCGGGTACTGACGTTGAACGATCACTGTTGGCAATCCAATTCTTCTCAATGGTGTAAAATGGAGTTAAGGTCAGGGTTCTGTGCAATCAAGTCAAGTTCTGTGTTGAAGTTGGCAAGCCATTTCGTTATGGAGTTAGTTTAGGAGAGCAGAGCAGAAAGTTGTTTGTCTTTAGAGAGTCCATGATTTAATGTTTCATATTATGAACCTGTTAGCAGTGTGAGAGTGGCTGAAAGACCAGTAATTAAAAGGGGTGTCTACACACTTTTATACAACCCCAAATCAGACAAAGTTGTCCAGCACTACAATATGGAGTTACATTCACAAATACCACTTAAAACTTTACTGTGCACAAAGAAGCCGTGTTAACCATGTCCAGAAGTGGCGTCAACTTCTCTGGGCTCATGGGCATCTAGGATGGACCGTCACACAGTTGAAATGTGTTGTTGTCGGCCGAATCAGGATCTTTTTTGGAAGAAATGGACGCAGTGTGCTCCAGATCGAAGACAAAAAGGACTAACCCTATTAAGAAATCATAAAAGCTTTTTCAGACAGTGACTTTAAAGAAACCCTGGACTTTTGTCACGTGGAGAACATGTTTAAAGATTTGAGATGTTAAAACGGACTTGAGATACTTGAGTACATGCATTCTTATACCATCTATGATGTGTTTTGCTCTGTTTACACTTCAGAAATAAAAAAGGAATGTGTTTTATTGAATGTCTTCTCATTAGAAAATTGTATCATGAACTCAGTATCATGAATCGAATGGTGAGCAGAGTGTATCGTTACACCCCTAGTGCTCACTAGTTTCCTCTCTCACTTTCAGAGGGCCGTATAATGAGTGAAGGTTCCTCGCTGGGTTCCTGGAAGAACTGCTTCCACTGTGAGTAGAACTCTTTCTCCTGTGTGCAGTATTGCATGATGCTTCTCCTCAGACTCCGCTGGAACTGAACACTTAATCAATACAGGGTGCGGAGCCTCGTCGGGGGCAGAGCTCCTCGGTGTGGAGGCAGAACCCTGGGTATTTAAAGGAGGACTGTCAGGGGAAATACAGGTACGGATTACATCCAGCATTTATTTAAGGAAAGTAAGGTGCAGTTAAAACATGACAATTGCAAACTCTCTTCATCTGGCGATTTCTCTCTCTTCCTTACTTTGCACTCCATCTGGTGAGGGGTGTAGATGCTTTTGCCTGTAGGCACCAGCAGTGAGCTGTTTAGCCACCCTCCTCCACTCTTCCCCACCTCTCGCCTCTATAACATTCGCCCCTTTCATCACAAAGACAAGGTGAGATACGAACAGCACTGTTCATTCCTCTGAGTTCAGTAGCGAGACGTACTTGTTCCATCAGAAACCAATGCAAAACTACAGATATGCGGTATAGGATCATTTCAAATGTAGGCACATCAGTTTGTTTTGGTTGTCTGATAAAATCCTGTCGAGTCTCGGCTGAAACGAATCACAGCTCGACTCGTACCCTGTACATTTACAGCATTTAGCAGACGCCCTTAGCCAGAGCGACTTACGGGTGGTACAGTCTTACAGTCCAAGCAATTGTGGGTTAAGGGTCTTGCTCAAGGACCCAACAGTGGCAGCTTAGAAGATGTGGGATTTGAACCCTGGACCTTCTGGTCCAGAGTCCAGGCCACCACAGTCCCACATTGTACAAATTTCAGCAAGTGCGCCAAGGAACCGAGACAAATTTTTCTATTTAAAATGCACCGAGAACCAAATTCTTCATGCCTTACTCTGTTATCCTGACTGCTCTTTGCAAATAATAAATGCTTTTTGATTTAGGAGTGAAGAATGAAGATTCCTCTGAGAAATGTATTTTCTTACATTTCAAGGGGTAGGGGTAATTCAGGGGCGCCAGTTCCAGTGTTAATTTTGCCAGCAAATTTTGATTTAGTTTTAGTCATAGTCTTTTGACTAAAATGTAATTTATTTTTAGTCATAATTTAGTCATCTGAATTGTTTTTTAGTTTTAGTCGACTAATTATAATAAGATTGTAGTCGATTAAATCTACAGTAGATTCACTTGTAATGTAAAGGTTGCAATAAGTCATTTTTTAACATTTCCCTTGAATTATTTAAAATGGAGCATCTATATGCATGCATTGATAATAACATTATACATTAGAGTTGTTATAACTCAAAATTTCCAACAAAGATCTGCTTGAAACTCGGTGTGGACACTCATGAGATATTGTAGAACAGAATCAAGTTAGAATAAATGATATATTATGAGCTTTATTACACATATGAGATCAGAAGATCGGATATATGTGCTGCTATATATGCATTTATTCATAATTACAGTATGAAACGGAGTTATGTTACCCGAATACTCCTTAAAGATGGTATGAACACTTTTTAGACGAAATAAAATATCCGTCGCGAAGTGAAAACATATTTTAATCCCCACTTTATTCGCTGAAATATTGGCTTGAGCATGATGAGCGTTGCAACGTATTACCGTAATACCGCTAAAATAGGAGCTCGAGTCATTTGGTGCGGATAGCGTGACCGCGGTTTCAGGACGACATGCCTTTAGATGTCGTTTGAAGTTTGTTGTATTTTTACCGGAGATAGTCGAACCACACAGGTTTACAAAGAGTCTTGCTTTCCTTGACATAAAATGTGAAATCTGCCAATATATCGACTTTCCGCTTTCTCTCAGGTGTTGACACTGTCGAGTTGGTTTCATGAGGAACAGTACAGAGGCTGGTAGTTTCGGTCTCGTCCCGCCTTTTCACAAAACTAAATCAGATCTGACTTGGATGTCGTCTTGTTTTTATTCGTTGTCATTCCGTCCTAGTTTTTGTCATTTTTCATTCATTTTAATTTAGTCATCGTCTCGTTTTCGTTAGAAAAAAAGGGTCTTTGACAAAAACTGTGATGAAAATCATTAACACTGGCCAGTTTATCAGTCAGGGCTTGTAAGGGCTTGCTGTTACAAGCATAGTCACCATAGTGGTGAGCCTTTACTGGTTGAACAACTCTGAGAAATATACAGTAATTGAGCTGGAATTAAATGCACCCCAGATATACACATACTGGCAAGAAGCAAAGCAATAATATAAAAGTTTGTTTGTTTGTTTTATCCCTGCTTGGCATGGTCAGAGTTAAGGGGTGTTCGGCTCCTATCCCAGAGAACACCGGATGTAAATGTAAGCATGCCCTGGACAGGACGGCAGTACATCGCAGGCCTGGAAGGTTTTGCTGTTTCGGTCATGGGGGGAACAGAACGCCTCCCTCAGACATCTCCAATTGTGCCTATGTGATGCCTGACCTGGCCAGAAGGCACTCAAACCTGGGTGATCGTGGGGATGGGCTAACGTATTAGACCGCTCGAGCTCCTTGAAGGGCTTTTGAAAGAACTAATAATAGAAATCAGGCATTTTAGAGCTGAGTAGTTATTACCTGTTCATTGGTTTTGCCTTCATATTAGTATTCTAACAATTTGATGATTTTTAATGTTTGTATTGGGTGCGCCATTAGGTGGAGCTGTACCGCATGGTGCGTCAGCTATATCAGCAGACTAAAGGTGCTCAAGACTTGACTGTGGCTCATCCAGACTTCATTGGTGACAGGTAACTTCGGTTTATGTGTCAAAACCATGTTAAATGCGGAGTGATATCAGACTCTATGGCCAGTGAAATGTCTTGTAATGTGTGTGTGTGTGTTTTCAGGTACTTGGGTGCATCTTTGGCTCTCTGCCCAGAGTACAGCTTTGTTCTGGACGACGAACTGGGTGTGTGTGGGTGTGTTGCTGGCATCCTAGATGTGCGCTCTTTTGTCAAGCGGTGCCAGGCCACCTGGCTGCCCGCTATGAGGGACAAATACCCCACACGTCCTCAAGGAGCCAACGGTCACACTGCCCAAAAGGTTAGAGCTTATACCAGAATATTTGAATGTGAAAGGATAATGTTTTATTCTATAGTCATTTTTGCAGTATTCAATCCAGTACTGTATCTCTGGACAAATTATCAAATCAAATTAAAATGAATAAAAAGCAAAACACGTTGAAAGAGCAATAAAGGAATAATCAGTAAGATGGGAGACTTTAAATTAGGTTGTCACTGATGATCTACAGTCCTAATGAAACTTCTGCTAGGATTAAATCCTCTAGGTTTGCATGTTTTAAAATGCTAAAATGAACTCAGGTGTGATAAGCCATAGTTATGTTTTAACAATGGGGGCAATCACGTTTTCACACAGGGCCATGTAGGTTTGGATTTTTTTCTCAATTAAAAATAAACACCTTCATTTAAAAACTGCATTTTGTGTTTACTTGTGTTGTCTTTAATGTCCCAAGTGTGACAAACATGCAAAAAATAGGAAATCAGGAAGGGGGCAAACACTTTTTCACTGTTTTTTTTTTGTTGAAAGTGAAAAACAAAAACAAAATGTTTAGTCCTTTGCTGGACTGAGGGCGCTGCTGCTCAGCTCAGTCAGCTGGCTGTTGCCCAGATGCCCACCATATGTGGTAGGGTATCATACTGCGTATTGTTGCTCACTTCTAGAAAAATCACACTCAAGCTGAATTAAAGTTTCAGTGGAGAAGCAGACAATTTAATTGCATCTACTCATGAGTACAGGCAATAAGGACAACCACACATCATAACAGCAATGCGAAGATGCCAGTGACTAACAGTTCTCACGTTCTGTACTTACTGTTCAGTACGTTAGGTTCAGACATTATGTCATGATTGTTTTCCAACTTTTAGAAAATCTCCTCCCTTACCCAGGCCTGTTATCTCTGACCTTGGGATGTTTTTCTCCTGAAAGCTGCCCAATTCCCTTGCCAAGATTTTAATGGTGGCGTCGGTTCCCACACATCCTTCTTATATAAATGTTTAATTTTACCATCTAATTATCATCACTAATACATATCCCACTTACTGTCATACTCACACATTGTATGGTTATGCCAAAGTAGTAAATTCTATAGTTCAACTATAATATATTTACAACCTACCTGTCCACATGCAATGCACTTGGCACACACACATAATTGTGTCCCCCCTTTGCTACAGTTTAGAGATAGTAAGATTGGTTTGGTTAACGGTTTAGAGAGAGTGAGATTGTTTTGGTTAATTTACTGATTATTTGTACATCTTAGACAAGTTCATGGTCGTCCTCACCCTTTGAGATAAGGTATAATTTTGATTGACAGGCCACCTGCTTAGATAACCCATGGGAAACTATACTTCATAGACTGGAAAACATACTCTCCCGACTACCAATTCCCAAGCAAAGTATACTTCCGGTCAAAGTGTAAGGCCCTGCATTCAAAACATCCACACATGGTTTGACCTAGTTCCATTATCATTGAAGGACAGAGACATACAGTAAAACACACACAGTATAATAAAAAATTTATTGAAATGGTTAATCATGGCTACAAATTAATATGATTATGTATGATTATATGGTTACAAAGTTTATATAATTATGTATGAATACATACTGATTAGCATACATTATAAATGAAAATTCAGAGAAATCTACAACAGTATCACTTGCAAAAAAAAAACATGCATTTAAAAAAAGTGTATTACCATTGTTTTCATATTTAATAATAAACATGGAAAGACAGAATCATCACCATCATTTGCTTCCAAAAGTTACACTGCTTTAGTTTGACTAAGACTATAATACAATGATTTAGGCTATATATTACTTAATTTTGCATTTTACAAAATATATGATGAAATATAATATTGTTTATTATGTATAATGAATGATAATGAATGAAAAGTGAATTACAAACTAATGACATTTTTGTGGTCTTGGTCTCGTCTCGGACTTCCAGTTTTGGACTTCCACTACATGGTCTTGATCTTGAATTGGACTCGTGTCCCTGCCTTGGTCTTGACTCGGACTTGGCCCTAGCAGTCTTGACAATGGACTGTGGTAGCCTAGCGGTTAAGGTACTGGACTATGGACCAGAAGGTCCAGGGTTCAAATCCCACCTCTGCCAAGCTGCCACTGTTGGGTCCTTGAGCAAGACCCTTAACCCACAATTGCTTGAATTGTAAGACTGTATCAATTGTAAGTCGCTCTGGATAAGGGCGTCTGCTAAATGCTGTAAATGTAAATGTGACTACAACACTAGCAGGAACTGAACTGATCTGCCTTTTTTCGCATCATTTTTCTTTGGAGAAGCATGGTTCCAGATTTGCTACAAGCTGACTTTAAGCACACAAGCATTCATCATCCACTTTCGTATCTGTTATACAGGAGTCACTGCTGAGTTTGCTTGAGGAGCCAGATTACCCAGACTCCCTGCTGTACCACTTCCCGTCTCAGCTCCGGCTCGAGGCACTGCCTGAACTGGTAGACTGCAGTGTTAGCAGAAGTCTACTGACCTCCCTACTGGCGGCACTCAAAGCCAATGGTGAGAGAGACCGAGATGTGTGTGTATCTGTGTTAGCAACCGTCTGGTGTTAGGTCAAGGTGACATGGCTACTGATGGCTGTTACTAGATATTAAGCTGTCCATTAAATAGCCACACAAGTGACGGTATTTAAAAGGACAGACTTTGTGTGTGTGTTGTGTCTCTCAAGTCCAACCTTCTTTCTCTCCACAGGTTCCCAGGGTGTGTTTTGTGAGGTGCAGCCAACAGACCGGCTAAGGCTGGAGTTCCTCACGAAACTGGGATTTTTGGAGATCGTGAGAGGAGAGACACAGCCCTCAGAGGGACTGATCCTGGGCAGACTTCTCTAGAGCCATATCCAACTCACGAGTCAATCTGTTACGATATGTTAGGACATTATAGCAAAGTTGCATCTTAAACAGCACTGTAGTTACATTTTAAGTGGAAGTTTATTCCCGGTATTGTTTTTAACATGGATCTTCTGTTTTCATTTTCTCCTGGGGTAATGCCTGTTGCCACGAAAGGGCCGTTCCAGTAGGAATGATGTCATTTGACTGAAGCTATGGATAATTAATTGATCCTGTCAGGTCCCCTTGCGCCGCATTGATTTTGCTTTTAACTTTATTGCAGCCAATATGCAAAAAGCCTTTTTGGACTAATGGATAAAGTTGGGCTATGACCCATATCGTACCGCGACATTAAAATAGAACTTATTTCTGTAAGTCTGCCATGGCAGAGAGAGTTCTGCTGGATTCTGTTCCCACCCTTCAGTATTGCAAATGGATTCTCATGTGACGTTACTGATAAACAGGAGTCCTGAGAGAAGGACGATAAACAGTACTGGACCTCAAGGGTGTTTTGGGGCCAGAGGAGCACTTGAGGCTACTGGTGAATTGGACTGGTTCCTCTTATTATTTTCATTCTAAGTGGTGCATTCTTTGTAAATGAAGAATTTTTTTTTCATAGATGATTATAACTATTTGCTGTCTTTACATATGCACATCATCACCAGAGCTGAGCAGGAGAGTTAAACAGGGCATATAGTTAGTCCTGGACAAGCTGTAGAGACAGGGCTAATGTTCAGATCCTTGACTTTTTAGGTCATTTATGAATAGTTGCTCATTAAATCATAACCACATTCACTTCAGTTTCTGCTTTTGGTTTATTCACTAACGTGGCAGTGTTTAGGTTTCTTGTAGCTTTCGTATTAATGCTGTCTAGCTCGCGATGATCGACTGCAACTTTCCTTATTCAGACTGTTAATCGCCTTAAGAGCATAAAGCACAGTGACGAGGTTTAGCTGTTTAGAAGAGGAATAGCACTTCATAGTTCTCACTATATACATAAAACAAGCAGATTTGCTTAGCACTTATTCTGTATGCCCTCCTTTCTTACACATGCACACACACACAGGGCTTCACAGTATGAACGAGTTCTCGGCTTTCTTTTGTACAGGAGTTAACTGGAAGAATTACTGCATGGTGCATTGAGCTTTATAAAACTCCCCAGGATTTATAGCTACCAGTACACATCGCTCAGCATATAAATATGATTGGAGAACTGTTTTCAGCTTCAACCCCCTCATTGCACACACACACACACACACACAGTCACACACACGCGCCTAATTTTTCAGCTTGTTATTGCAGACTGTTTTTCACGTCTCGGTAAGATAGGTTTTGTTGGAGATTTGCCAGTGTAATTACTCTAGAGTCAAAAGCCACTGTAATTTGCATGTTTGCATTTTTAAAGTTGTGTTACTGGAACTCACTTTGGCTGCTTTGAAAATTGTTACTATGGTTTGTTTTCTAAAAGGGAAAAAGGTCGTACACTATGTAGAATCCTTTGGATGTTTGAAACATAAGGGTCTTTTTTTGTATGAGAATGAAGTCTGTTTACAGCACTATTAAAAGCTTTCTGTTTTAACTCAACCTCTGCGTTCATGGTCTCAGCTTTCGCCAAGTATAAATGTAATGTTTGTAAAAAAAATGTAATCAGATCTAATGCATAACATCTAGTTTTCTTGTACTGTGTATCATTAGCCATTTTAGCTCACTCACACTGCAGTGTTATTCGCGTCCGAATCAAAATTAAAGCCAGCGAGCCCTTGCGACACCTGCTGACAGGAAATAGTACCGCAGCTTTGAGAAGCTTAAACTAACATGGCACGTTCTCGCAAATAGGAGCAAAACAGTTTGAAACCAGGTTGTACCTGTGTAATTTTACATATTTAAAGATGCAGAGATTGAAGTTTTTTGGTCACTGCGGTCACATGACTGCTGCTCGGCGCTTATAGGTATATGTAGATTCAAACCAGCACGGCGCTTCCAGTAAGACATCACAGCGTCAAATACCCACTTCCATGACAGGTTTGAGTCAAGCCATAGTTTTGTGAATGGTTGTTTCTGACTTATTTTTTATAGAAATGGTACAAAACAGGCTCAGGAAGGTGGCACAGGCACTTCAGCAATACAGTGTGGTTGTATTGAATCAACTTTGTCACAGAAACTTCTTAGGAGAAATAGAATAAGATAAAAAGGAGGCAAAACTGAGTTTACCTCAAGAAATACAATGGTCCCAAGTCTGGCCTGGGGTTGGAACTCAAGATCTTAGGAACTGCTGTTTCCAGCAACTGGCTTTCATCACTGAGACACGAGCTGCAATGGCTTGAAGATGTGTACAATTGTTATTAGGGCTGCAACAACGAATCGATAAAATCGATAAAAATCGATTTTTAAAAGGTTGACAACGAATTTCATTATCGATTCGTTGTGTCGCATGATTTATGTGTCCCCCGCCTTATCATATCCGCTTACGTTACTTGCGGCACTTGCGGTCAGCGCTGGAAAAAAAACATGAGGCGGAGCCGGCGCGGACGTGGAATCTTCAAAATAAGTTAGCGTTAAGGCTATGTCCACACGTACACAGGTATTTTCTAAAACGGGGGTTTTCAAATTCGTTTATAAAAAAACATCCCGTCCACACAAGCACTGTTTAAACAAAAAACTTCGTCCACATGAAAACGGAAAAACGCACACAGTCGCTGTCAAGAGCAGAGCCAAACCAGCAGTCCTATATGCCGGCGAAGCAGCTCACTCAGCGACAACAGCGATGTCCTATGCATACGAACATTTTCTCGCCATTCTTCTCAACAACCACTTGGTTTTGAAAGCTATCCCACCAACCAGAGGTCCGACGGGGCTCGTCTAAAACCGGCGACGTTTTTTTGTACAAAGTAATAATTGTAAATGTATTTGTAGATTTGTAACAAGTTCGGTCAGCAGTGGTACAGCTGGCACTATTTTGGCTACGTCCGCTATTGCACAAAATCGCCTCATGTAAACAAAGGAGATAACGGCGCACAAAGTGATGTTACAAGCATGAAACTCCGTTTTCCCAGTCCAACGACAACGCTGAAAACGGAGTTTCTGAAAGTCTTCACCCTGGAAGGAGTTTTGCAAAAAAAAAAAAAGTCCGTTTTCGTGTGGACGAACGGTCAAAACGAATAGAAAAAGCTACGTTTTTAAAAATACCGTGTGTTCGTGTGGACAGGGCCACAGTCTCTAAAAAGAGAGCCAGCTTTAGCCTGGAGCATGTTGACATAACATTTTTGGATTGCAATGCAAAGTTCCTAAAGAAAGGGAGTGAATGAGTTTGTACGTAGTGTTTGCATCAGAGATGCACTTATTTTTCTTTATTATTTAATTTGTTATTTTAATTTATTAATAAATGTAATTTATTATTATTCATTTATTGTAAGCACTTATTTGCTCTGTTATTTAATGTTATATTTCTGTATAAAGACATGGAAAGTTTTTTTTAGTTTTTTTTAAATTGTTATAATGTTATTCGAGTGAGTATATGAGGCAAAATCAGTTTTTCTCCATTGTTTACATACATTTTCTTAAAGCATGCCTCATACTCTCAGAACTATACATACAAATAAAAAAATACACACAATGGACAAAACCCCTCAATTCTCCTGCAAAACATTTTCCTCCTTTACATTCAAAACAATGTTATCTCTTCACAAAATGGTATTTTGTTTTCAGATGACACAAACCGTCATCTGAATAGACATTTATAAGAACCAGCTGAACACTGATGTGCTCAATGTAAAACACTATGATGAATGGAAAACACTCCTCTATTCATCATATTGACTTGGGGTTTTTTTTGTTCAGTGTGACACTTACTACAGACAATACATACATAAGTGTGTTGTAAAATATTTGTGAATATTGTTTTTATACCAAAGTTGCACATACAGTGGTCTACATACAAAACAGTAGAAGAATTTACTGTATACAGTTACAGTAAAAAAAAAACAGACAAACAAAAAAAACTATGCTGCGTCCTCTCTTCTGTTTCGGGCTGGTCACAGCACCCAATCCACATCACAAGCAATGTTTTCCCTGGCCAAGCAGCGGGGGAAATATTGCCTAGCATGGTGAATCCAGTCATGAACAGCATCAACTGCTATATCTCCACATGCGTCTGATTGCTAATTGCAAACCTGTGTGACAGGTGTTTGCCCATGTCATGAGTCAATGTGCATAGTAGGGCAATTAACTTTAGAGTTTTGAATAACCGTGTGTTCCTTTTGAAAAAAAGATATTTTCTTCATGAAAATTATGCCAAATACATAAAATTGCTTGTAGTGTTTTGAAAAAAGCATGTTTTAGAACTGCAATTTGAGTGTAAAGCAGGAATTGTGCTTGTAGTTTAGCAGAATTGGTTCAGAGGGCTGGTGCATGAGTCACATGTTGTGTTTATTGTGTCTCAAGTACCAGTATTTGTGTGTAAACAAATGAGAAAAACTGTAATGCCTATGTTAAATGTGAAATATGCACACTGTATTAAAATGCTTTTTTAAATTTCCCCAACATTTAACCCTCCTCTTTGCTAAGGGTGCCCAGGACAGAATTGTTTATTTATTTCTTAATTTTCCCCGCACATTTAAGCCTACTCTTTCCTAAAGATGGGACACCAGTCCATTGGAGTGCTGGGGGATGAATGTGTCTGTATGTGTCACGACCCAGCTTGAAGGCTTCCTGTCTTGGTGGACTAGAGTCTCAGACTGCTGTGCCAACCGAAGAGAATGTTAAGGGGTGTAAATGTTGTTTAAACGAAGCAAGAAAGTAATGGACTCACATGGCCATTATTTGACAAATGATACAGTAGTTTGTACGTGGGTTACACCCGGTGATTTCCGGGTTAGGCTCCAGAACCTCCTGCTGACCCTGACCAGGATAAGTGGGGATAGAACAGGATGCTTTGCTTTTTTATTTTATTATTAATATTAATCATAATACCACTAGGACCAATCATTATAATACTCTCCAATACAATACTTAGCTAAATATAGGCGTGGCCACCCTGTGTTTATCCAATCAGGTGAAGGGGAGAGTCTCCATGGACAAAGTCTGAATGGCAGAGTAAAAATGATTACACAAACACAGTGTATTTTTTTAATTATTGCTGCTTTATTTTGATATGTTAATGTTGTGGTTGTTATTATTGTTGAGGTTGGTTGATGGTGCTGTTTTTGTTGTTGGTGGTTGTTCTTGGTTGGTGCTGTTGCAGTTATTGTTGGTTGTTTTGGTGGTGGTTGTTGTTGTTGTTTTGGTTGGTGGTACTTTTTTGTTGGTGGTGGTGCTGCCGTTGTTACTGATTGTTGTTGTTGGTGGTGGCTCTTGTTGCTGGTGGTTGTTGTTGTTTTTGCTGGTGCTGTTGTTGTTGTTGGTGGTGGTGCTGTTGTTGTTTTGGTTGGTGGTACTTTTTTGTTGATGGTGGTGATGCTGTTGTTGTTGGTTGTTGTTGTTGTTGTTGGTGGCTCTTGTTGCTGGTTGTTGTTGTTGTTGGTGGTGCTGTTGTGGTTGGTTGCGGTGGTGCAGTTGTTGTTGGTGCTGTTGTTGGTGGTGGTGCTGTTGTTGTTTTGGTTGGTGGTACTTTTTTGTTGTTGTTGGTGATGCTGTTGTTGTTGGTTGTTGTTGTTGGTGGTGCTGTTGTTGTTTTGGTTGGTGGTACTTTTTTGTTGGTGGTGGTGATGCCATTGTTGTTGGTTGTTGCTGTTGTTGTTGGTGGCTCTTGTTGCTGGTGGTTGTTGTTCTTGCTGGTGGTGCTGTTGTGGTTGGTTGCGGTGGTGCAGTTGTTGTTAGTGCTCTAGTTGTTGGTGGTGGTGGTGCTGTTGTTGTTTTGGTTGGTGGTACTTTTTTGTTGTTGGTGGTGATGCTGTTGTTGTTGGTTGTTGTTGTTGGTGGTACTTTTGTTGTTGTTGTTGGTTGTTGTTGGTGGTGGTACTTTTGTTGTTGTTGTTGGTTGTTGTTGGTGGTGGTACTTTTGTTGTTGTTGTTGGTTGTTGTTGGTTGTGGTACTTTTGTTGTTGTTGTTGGTTGTTGTTGGTGGTGGTGTTGATGTTGGTGCTGTTGTTGTCATTGGTTTTTGTTGTTGATGTTGGTGGTGGTGGTGGTGCAGTTGTTATTGGTTACTGTTGTTTGTTGTTGTTGGTGGTTATTGTTGTGATTGTTGTCGGTTGTTGTTGGTGTTGTTGTTGGTGGCGCTGGTTGTGGTTGTTTACATCTCGTCATCTTCCAGCACCTCAGAAAGAGCCGGAGAGACGGAAGTGCGGTAGCGGGGGCGGCGGAATCGAGAAACGCTGAGCATAATCTTCTCCAGTTCTTGAAGGTAGCGCTGCTCCTCTTCCTCTGTATATTTATGCTCACTGGCCATATACTGGCCTTCAGCTTCTCCGCCTTTAGCTTTACCTGTGGCCTTTTCGTGTGTCACCACTTCTACCTCCTGAGCTCTGGAAGAGGATCTGAAGCCCCTCCGAGCCTTGACCCTCTGTCCTTTATCCCCAGGAGGAGGTCTGGGACACAGTACTTTACCAACAGGTGCAGCTGGCATACCAAGGTGACCGGTATGAACCAGTGGAGGGAGCCTAGCAGGTGGCTTCGGCTTAAAGACTGCTGAAGAGCTGATCACCTGCAGGTCCGTGTGAAGTGGGACATTCAGAAAGGATCCACGCCTGGAGCTGCTCTGCTGTCTTGGTCTTGCAGCAGCTGCACTGGTGATCTTGTGGCCTTTTTGGACCTTCATGATGGACGTTCCCACCACACATAGCTCCTTGTAGGAGTCAGCAGTCCCACGTTGATTTCTCTTCTCACCAATCGGTGGAAGAAATGAGCTGCTGGTGTCTCTTTTTGCAGAATTGGTCCCAATTCTGCGCTTCTCAAGTGTTGGCCGTTGGATTTTCAGGCCGGGGATCGGTGGTAAGTGTTCTCTCATGTCTCCACTCAATCCCAGAAAATAGATAAAAGAGAAAAGAAAGAAATACAGGAATATGTCTCACAGAAAACTGTCTCGCGCTGATAACAAATGTCAAATGACCTGAACATTCCGTGCGCACCTTGGTGTACACGCTCGGGCATTATGATGTCATCGCATTCCATTTTCAGCCACTGTGCTAGATTGTGATGTCATCAGACACAGTGCCTTACTGTTTCTCCTAATGATAATAATAATTCTAGTAATAATAACAATTATTATTATTATTATTTAGACAGTTTAATAAGCTTGACATAAGCTATAAGCAGGTATAGAAATCACTATACTTAAATAAAAATGAATATAAAATTAAACGAATACAGAATTAAGTTTCTTCAAAAAAAACTTAAAGTTATTTAAAAAATTAACTTGCCTGTGTTTAATGTAGTTTTTTTTCCTTACCTAAATTAGTTCTTGTACTGTGTCATGAATTTTAAGGGAAATTAAAGGTGCTCTTAAAAAGGTGCTTTCAAAAGAGCTCTGGGATACATTTGTTTGAAGGCACTAGTAAGGTGAAGATTTTAGAAGTTTTAAGTCTGCTACAGAGTACTGTTAAGAATCCTATTATTAAGAAGCGGAGAGTTCATGGATATTGAGGATATTAATCAGGGAAGCTACTGATACTGGCCACTGGCAGCTTTGAAGAACTTACAGGTCTCTGTGTCTGAGATAAGTGAAAGCGTCACGTTTGTACTTCTGATGCTGTGTAGCAAAAGGATTTATGGTCAAATTAGACCAAGACTGAACTTTTTGTTTGAATTCTAAACACCACCCAAATTAAAGAGAATAAAAATTGAATAAAATTGATCCACGAAGCACCTGATGAACACCCCTGGATTTGATGTTAGCATGTGTGGCAGCTGAAAACAGATGATGTTTAATGTACTATACACTTTTGTGATGGACTGATGTCCCAGCCAGGGCCCGTTTATGTCTGTGCCCTATGCTCTCCAAGATAGGTACTGGACCAGGAAAGACTGGGGTTCATATGTATAAAAAATATTTGCATTTATATTGTATAAATAATCAATAGTCTAAGAAATATTGCCTTACAAAATATTGCTTTGTCCTGGAGAGCGCCCCCCAGTACAATCACTGTAAACAAAACTACATGATGTCAGTTCAATTCAAATGATATAAAAATCTATAAGCTATAAGTAATAAGTTTATAATAGTAGTAGTACACCGAAGCTAAATAAATATTAACAGAGAGAATATATATAAATTGTGTAATAAATCAAATAAAATATAATAATACGCAAATTAATATTTTAGAGAAAATTAAATATTATGACGAGCATAATAAAACAGAGAATATAAAACCAGAGCATATAAGACAATTGAGAAAATAAATAAAAATATTGACTAGAATAACATAATAGTTAGTCACTGTAGGATCTCGGGTCCTCGGTGGGAAAGTTTTGGTGGCATGGCATGCTCAGTCAACCAGAGGAGGGAGAGAGTTACTCCCTCTGCGGTCTGGGTAGTGGTGCGCTGGAGTGATGGAAGAACAGTTTGGGTGGAGCTGAAGCGGAGGAACATCTTAGTGTGGTACTGGAACAGTAGGTGTATGCATGGCTGCAGTCAGAAAAAGTCTCTGAATGTGTGCAGGAGAGGGCTCCACTCCAGAGGGTGAGGCTGATCCTTAGTATTTAAGTGCAGGGACAATCTGCTTAGGATCATTGTTTAAATGACTCTTGTGCTGGAGAGAAAAAGAGAGCTCTGGATAAGACCATCTTGCATGATGATTGGTTAAATATTCAAGTGAATTGACTTGGGTCTCACTTACATTGTTCTGTTAACACATTGTTCACCCTAAAAACCAAACACATATGAACTTGCCCAGTCGATTCAGACAATCGTTATTGGTGAACCCTGACAAAAGGAAGTGACAAATCACCTTTACCATGGAATTATTACAAGTGACATAATGTATGGGCTAATGTATGGGACTGTGGTAGCCTAGTGGTTAAGGTACTGCAACATGGACCAGAAGGTACAGGGTTCAAATTCCCCCTCTGCCAAGCTTCCACCATTAGGCCCTTACCCATAATTGCTTGGATTGTAAGATTGTATGAGCTACTCTGGATAAGTGTGTCTGCTAAATGACAATAATCTGGACCAGCATTAATTGTTTTCAGTATATTTTCTCAAAATTCGCTCTGCCTATTTGAACCCTGGACCTTCTGGTCTGTACTCTAGTACCTTAACCATTAGGCCACCACAGTCCCACCACCTTGTCCCATCCTGCAAAGCTGGCATGTATGTGTCAGTGTCATATAACTTTCTTAAAATTACACCCCCAGACTTCCACCAAGTGCAGGCGTCCGTCTGCCCCCATGCTACCATCCTGCCTCAGTGTCCTCTTTTTCGAAAACCAAAATATGGTCCTCGTTTGATTTTAAAAGTTTTCAGTTTCTCTCTCAGTACAGGGACGTGTTCGAAAGTATTGTTGAAAATCACAGAATCGATAAAATGCTACAGATTTGGTAGCTAAGGCTATCGTGTACTGGATATTAAGATATTATTATAAAAATCGAATGTGTTCAAATGTTATCGTCTGACTGCAATTCTGTTTACTGCCTGGAGGAGGCACTCTCTGCTTAAGCGTCATTTTTCTTCACGCTCTTCATCGTCATGCTAACCTCCTTCTCCTCCTCGTGTTCGCTGATTTCTCTCACACTTACTGCATCCTCTCAGCACTGTTGCTGGTGTGAATGGGGAGAGATGCAGTAACTGGTTACACAATAAGCCTGGAGTTGTCTCTCTTCACGGACAGACATCAAGGTATGAGTGTTAGTGTGAACACCCTCTGGAGACCAGGGTAAGTGGGACTGCCCCACTGCCTCCCACATAGAAGACAGTGTTAGATTATATTCGCAAAATGCTCTCTCAGATCTTCCTCAGATAAACCAAACAAAGCCTGTGGATTTAAACTTCCAGCTCTGGTGTGATGGAGGACCCCTGTAATCAAGTATTCATCACTTAAGGGATCTGGGATTCCTAAAACGTCCATTCATCCTCTAGCTTTCTGGGTAAATGCATTAACAGCGTGTTCATATTGCTTTGCGTGGAGGAAAAAGTATTTAGATCGAAGATCTCTCCAGGCTTGAGGAAGAGTTACTATGGAAACAAAGGCTGTAAATTGGGTTCCTGGAAGTTGTTATGAAAATGAGCTTTCTTATTGTAGAGCCATAGGGCAGACAGAAAAATTTATCTGTAACATGAGCTTGACTTGTCAGAGTTATTGTCTCAAGAGCAACATATGGTACTTAATACATACTTCGTACTTTATTAGGTACTCCCTGCTAGTACTGGGTTAGACCCTTTTTGCCATTCAGAACTGCCTTAATTCTGTGGCATAGATTCCTGGTGTAGCATAGATTCCTGGTGTAGCCCATCTGCTTCAAGGTTCAACCGGTTGTGAATTCAGAGATGTTCTTCTACATACCTCAGTAGTAACGAGTGGTTATTTGAGTTACTGTTTCCTTTCTATCAGCTTGAACCAGTCTGCATTCTCCTCTGACCTCTGGCATCAACAACAAAAGCATTTTCACCCAGAGAGCTGCCCTCACCGGATATTTTCTCTTTTCTGACCATTCTCTATAAACCCTAGAGATGGCGCTGTGTGAGAAAATCCCAGTAGATCAGCAGTTTCATAAATACTCAGACCAACCCGTCTAGCACCAACAACCATGCCAAGTTCAGAGTCAAAATCACCTTTCTTCTTCATTCTGATGCTCGGTTTGAAATTAAGCAGGTCGTCTAGACCATGTGTACGTTGCTGCCATGTGATCGGCTGATTAGATAGTTGTGTTAACGAGCAGTTGAACTGGTGAACCTCATAAAGTGGCTGGTGAGTGTAGATCACAATGAAAAGGTTTTTAAAAGCACGTTATGTGGAAACGCGTTAGAAAGACACACTTAGTCATCTAATTCTCACACTCTGTCTCTGACTGTTGTGAATGTGTCTGGGCTGCTTTTTGTGCTAAACCTAACAACAAGGCTGCTGCAAATGCTCGAGGACCTGTTTTCGTTCTTGTCACTTGTGCACTTCTAACCTTGTGTCTTTCTGTTGTCATTTACTTTTCAGTTCCTTACTTTTCAGTTTCGTTTCAATTCCTACTTTTTAATTGCTATCCTTTCAGTTCCATTAGCCTTACCTGTTACCATTTTTCTTCCTTTCTCTTCTCCCTTGTCATTTGCTTTTTCTTTTTAATCTCTTACTATCTCAGTTCCTTTACCTTTTAAATTCATTATCTTTCAAAGTCTTTTCTTTGTCTTGCATTTTATTCACTTGCTTTTCCTGTCCATTTTTCTTTTAATTCCTTCATCTTTCCCATTTTTCGTACCATTTGCCCTTCTTTACCCATTTATATCTTTATCCTCCTCTTTTCATTTACCTCCTTACCTTACATTTTCTTTTCACTTCAGCTTTATTTACCCTTATGTGCAAATAGTCTACACCCTTTCAATTGTGGCAATGCTCTCTTTGGCTCAGCGTGGGTATAATCATGTTCTCTTGCAATCAACAACCCATTGTTAGGCCCAGGGCAACGTAAATTGTTCTCTAATGATGTGAATAGGTGTAGGTGACGAAGAACGCTTTTGAATAGGTTGTTTGATTGTGGCTGTGCTTTGTATGGTTCACAATCATCATGTTTAATTTTCATTTAAGCAGTTTGCATATTGTTAACAAGCAAGCATAACAAACTGTATTTCCTTATAATGGACCAATATACATAATTGTACATATAACATTTTAAGACATTTTAAGCCTGGTTCATTACTCAAAACCGCAATCATGGGTAAGACTGGCGACCTGACTGCTGTCCAGAAGGCCATCATTGACACCCTCAAGCAAGAGGGTAAGACACAGAAAGAAATTTCTGAACGAATAGGCTGTTCCCAGAGTGCT